>ML809210.1:32090-43338 GCA_009831015.1 Picea engelmannii
CTACATCCCAAACATCATCTCCTAAGGCCATTAGGTATGTTCTCATTCTAACCTTCCAGAAGGAAAAATTCGTTCCATCAAATAGAGGAGGCCTAGTGACTGAAGTCCCTTCATGGCTTGTCATGTTTAAGCTTTAGGATCTACCCTTAGATAAAAAGGGGGCCGGATCTAATACCAATTGTTGGACAACTGAGAGGGGAGGGGGGGGGTGAATTAGTTGTTGTTGTGCTTAAACAATTATGCTTCTTTTAAACTCTTTGCAGAAACACTGAATGATGATCACAATTATGCAGGGAAATAAACAATGGAACATTCATCATCAGTCACATATATGAGAAACACAGAGACAGATAATTCCCGAGGAAACCCATATAGGGTAAAAACCTCTTGTTCTTTATTTGATAAGTAATAGTTACATTCTTTACATTATCATACATATGAGCACCAACTCATAATGAGGCTACAACCTCAATTTTGCAACCTGCTACTTGCTGAGAGCACCAACTCTCTATTTTCTCTAGCACCCACTAGAAGGAAGCACCAACTCCCTGGTTTCTCTAGCACCAACTAGAAGGAAGCACCAACTCCATGGTTTCTCTAGCACCAACTCCCTGAGTATTTCTAGCACCAACTGGATGGAATCACGAACTTCCAATCATACAGGCACCAACATGTATAATAGAGAACAAGAGTTCTCCCTTGCACCACCTTGCCACCCTGGTTTCTCTGGCTGTAACCATATGGAAGCTACAACTCCCTGTGTTCAAGCACCCACTTGAACCTATGAGGACAACAGTCCTCCCTAGCACCTCCCTTCCACCCTGAAATATAAATCTTTGCTACTGAAACTTATTATAGTGATATAATGTTCAACAGTGGCTTACCAGACTCATCATTGTTCTGCTGCATTTCGTTGCTCTGTCTACATCACTGCCTTCCTACACACATGACTTGCGTTGTCTGTTCTTTTGCTCTTTATTCTCTGTGCACCATGTCCATTCACTGGAAAATTCCTCTTCTGTTCAATTCAGCTGCTGCACTCTCCTCCTTCTTCGTGCTTGAATCACCTTCAACAACAACAACCACAACAATTCCTACAGCAACAACAACCCCATCTCTTCTCTGTACCATGTACTTATATCTTCTCTGCAACTTGTGCATGCAATGTGCACAATGCATCTTCATACTCACACTTCGCCGATCTACTCCACATATCGAGTGCTCTGCCTGATCATCGCAACTCTTTAGCTTCTCTGGTGGTTCCCACCATGCGTCCAACATCACTGGGTGTTCTGCTGAGATTCCTTAGCCTCTCTAGCAGTTGAGACTCTTCATATTCTCTGTTACAGTCGATCTCTCCCTCTCTATTTTAGTTACAAGCTCCAACCCTCATCCAGTTGTCAATTTCCTCCACGAATCATCTTCATTTCATTGGCAGATTCCTTGTAACTCTTCAGCTCCTCTGTAAATCACACATAAGTCTCTTCGCATCCTCTAGTAGAAACCATCAATGGTTTCTAGCAGCTACACTGTGAGGATCAACATTAGCCCTCCGATCGTGTTCAACTTCACCTGCACTGTTGGATTAACTCTGAAGAGTATTGTCATGATTTATGCGTTTCGCACTTTAGCAATTCAAATATTCTATGATGAGGCATCTTGACTCTTCATGTCGCGAGCTCCGAAAAGGAGCTTGGCTGCTCTAGCTCCCTCCTCTTAATCCTTCAATAATGTGATCTTGGTTGTGACCACAGGCCTAATCAAAAAGGTATTTCGTGATTTCGCATTTGGTGTTTTCTCACATGAGTCTCCTTGAATCCATATTTCACGAACCTCAAAAAGGAGCTTGGCTGCTCTAGCTCCCTCTTCTATGTGACCACAGGCGGTGACCACCGGTTATAGTGACATTTCACCTTTTTGGTATTTCAGCATTCGTATGATCCAGTGTCTCGACACTCCCAGACGTGATCCCCAAAATTCCGAGGCGGAGCTTATCTGCACTAGGTCCTTCCTCCACGTGACCACACGCGGTGACCATAGGCTCCACTAAAAGACACTGCGAACTTATGATCTTCATCGACCATGATCGACGGTCCATGATCTCTATGAATCAATGGTCCATATCTCATCATGAATTCGCATCTCGCTGTTCCTTAGATCGAGATTCTCGTCACTCCAAGTCTCGATAGGCGAGACTCTGAGATGGAGCTTTTCTGTGCTAGCTCCTTCCTTTATATGACCATGGCCATGACCAAGCGCTTGTTCATAACGTGCTTTTCATGATTTCTCATTTCGCCTTTTCGTTAATCTCGTTGTGAAGTTTCTTGACTTTCCAAGTCGCGATCCCTGAAACATCGAAAAGGAGCTTGTCTGCACGTAGTCTTCTCTTCAGCTCTTTGATGGTGTGACCATCGACTGAGACCACAAGCCTTAAAGTATTTTGCAATTTCACATTTCGGCATTTTGGAACTCCTGTGGTTATGTTTCTTGCCTCTCCAAGTCACGATTCGTGAAACTCCGAAATGGAGTCGGATCAACGGTCCAGATCACACCTTGATCTGACGACTGCGGTTAAATCACGATTTTTCATATCACAATTTTGACATTCCTCTGGTGAATGTTCTTTTACATCTCCAACTCCTGATCCGTGAAACTCTAAAATGGAGTCGGATCGACGGTCCAAATCGCACCTTGATCTGACGGCTACAATTAAATCGCGATTTCGAGAGGTGAGAGGTTGGAGCATTTCTAAACTTTGACTTTCCAGTCAGTGAAATGTTGATCTACATCCACGTGTCATGCCCGTAGATGGACGATCCTCCTTCTTTCAGGATTTTGTATACCTGCTTCTCCTTGCATTTTAATGAATGTGTAGGTTCTCCCTGATCCAACGATGGTCGGATCTTATGCTCAGATCTGATGCCTAAGATCTGTCCTCCTCTTCTGCACGTTCTTCTTGTCTACAATCAATTATGACGGCCATCGGGAATTCAGGATGGGATCCAAAAATCACTGATGCTTCTCTTCCCGAGCTTACTCATCCTCCTTACTTGGAAGAATTTCTAAGTGTCAAGGGCCTCGACCTTTGATCCGCCTGAGATCCTGAGTATGCTATCTCTCTTGAGCTTTAGCAACGAGTTAACCTCATCCCTGGTGCACACCTATGCACTGTATTCGACGCTATGCTAATTCCTCCTGAGCTTACTTTGTTCCTTTTTTTCCATCAATGCACACTCTGATCCTTCCATCAATGACAAGCTCACTTTGTCTGTTAAACCTACCAACAATCCTTTGCACTATCTCTTCTGAACTTATCGAGCTTTCTATGCAGCGTTTTCCTAAAATACTTCTGATGCCCGTCTGTTACATTCTTCCTGTACTCATTCCATCTTCACTACTGTACTTTCCATCAATGACAAGCATATGCTGCCTGTTAAATATTTGCCAACACTCCCTCCCTTCTTCCCTCTTCCAAATAAAAAATTCTTAATCAATTGGCTAATATCAAGGCTGATGCTACTCTTCTTGACATGGTTGTTGTCCCTGAGCAACAAAAGCATCTAAAAACATTCATGGAAGGAAAAAATTCCACCGTATCCAATCTCTCTGAAGAGGTAAACGAAGAGGACTCAACTGTAAATAAAGTAGGTGTAAATAATTTTAGACACTCTGTAAAAAATCCTCCATTTTTCATTTATGTAAAAATTATGGACAAAAAGCCCATTGTTTTCTGATTCACGGTGGTTCAGGCCCAAGCGTAGTGTTGAAAATTATTATGGAATATCTAGGCTTGTCTTGTACAAATTAAAATGCCAGAAACATGCTCTCTTATAATAGTTTACAATAATCAACCATAGATGATATCAAGGACATGACTTTGGTTTTGTGCGCGCATCTTGAAATCCAGAAAACCCTTAATATTCAGGTAATTGACATACAGTGGGTAATTATTCAATCATCTTAGGAAGAGACTGGAAAGCTTTGAAAGGTGGATACCTCTCACTCGAAGAGACACACTTATCTATTCCTCAGAATGGGAAGAACATCATAGTCCTAAGTGAGGGAAGAATTGCACCATATATAGAGAGTATTCCACAACCTAATGTAAATTATGTCGAGGAGGACTTAGGAGTGTATTCCATCTTTGTCGATGAGGACAAAACTACCTTGGAAAAAATTGACCTAGAGGATGGGATGTGGCATATGCACTTTGATGGTTCATGCTCCAATGAAGATAATGGAGCTGGCATTATCTTATATTCTCTTGTAGGTAAAATTAACAACTTTTCCTATAGGTTAGAATTTTCTCGTACAAACAACGTCACTGAATTTGAAGCATTACTACTATGCATTGAAAATGGCTATAATTTATTTTGTGGTCACCTTATAGTTTTTGGGGACTCTGAACTTTTTGTAAACCTTATACATAAAATATATTATCCGAGCAATAATTTAATGAAACGCTACACCCAAACTGTCTGGGCACTTATCTCGAACTTACTATCATTTAACATCACTCATTTTAAAAGGGAACTAAATTCAATGGTTGATAGGTTAGATGGTTTTGCAGCCTCTTCTACTCAACAACTTCTGCCACAAAGACCTTATTGCACTTTTCAATATTTTTATCATCCTCATATCCCTGAGAATGTAGAGTCATGGCAGGTCTTCCCTAGTGATGAAAGCATCTGTTCTTTCATACAAAATGAACCATATAATCCCAAGGAGATTATATCCATGGAAGAAAATAAAATTTCAAAGGGCTTGAATCTTCTGGAAAGTTCATTTTCATCGAGTGATGTGTTAATGTTTAAGCCATTATTATAGATGTTTTCATTTCATTAAATAACAATAGCATAATCCAAGATCACTGAGAAATACACAATCACAAGAGACACAACATTTATCCTGGGAAACCCTCTAGGGGAAGAAAACCTAGCAAAAATTACTTAATATAGATAGCCAATACAATGCCAAGAGATATCTTATGCTAATACAGAAAGTCCTCTCCTAGATATGCGCTACTCTCTCTCTCTCCTTTTCTAGTAACAGATCAGAACTTGTCTCTCAAACTGAGCAAGTGAGTTGTGTCTAAGTGAGGCGCTAGCCTCTTTTATTTATACAAGTTTGGCACGTGTGAAGTGTCTCTTCACTGGCAGGGATGACTTCTCAAACTGGGTGGGTAAACCCACATTTATTATATTTTTGGGTCTCTTTAATAACTGTTGGGGCTGACTTCTTATTCTGCCTATTACAATTGTCTTTTGACCAATCCACAAAAGGGGATTTGGTCCTATTACAATAACCAACATGATCAATCCACAATGGGGATTGATCCTATGAATACTATATCAATAATAATAACAATACTCTTTGCAGTTACATTATTTCAACACTCCCCCTTAACAAGAAGGGTATTCTTCAGCAACATCATGCGAGAGAGAGAGGACAACATCATCAATAGCATCAAGTGGGAGGACAGCATCATCAATATCATCTTGGCTGGAGTATATATAAATCATCGGAAGTTTTCTTCATCAGCAACATCATAATTCTCAAAGGAATGCCATCATCATCTGCATCAATATGTATTAGTATAAAAATTGATACATCATCATCATCACAGCACAAGGCTGGCTCATCATAATACAAGACTGGATTTATGTCACAACTGTCAAGTTGGAAGATCAATACTTGTCTCATGTCATCGTCTTTCTTTACGTCACAACACTCAAGTTGGAAGCAAGATACTCATCCTACTTTATGTCACAACCATCAGGTTGGAAGCAGGATACTAGACTGGATTTACGTCACAACTATCTAGCCGGAAGCTAAGTGCTAGTCTCATCATATCATCTTGCTTTATGTCTGACAACTTGGTCAGAAGAAAGGAATGTCTCATCTTGCTTTACGTCTGACAACTCGTTCAGAAGTAAGGAACTCATCTCATCTTGCTTTACGTCTGACAACTGGGTCAGAAGCAAGGAACATCTCATCTTGCTTTACGTCTGACAACTAGGGTCAGAAGCAAGGAACACATCTCATCTTGCTTTACATCTGACAACTAGGTCAAAAGAAAGGAAAATATCATCTTGCTTTACTTCTGAAAACTGGGTCAGAAGCAAGGAACACATCTCATCTCGCTTTACGTCTGACAATTGGGTCAGAAGCAAGGAACATCACATCTACTCCCCCTTTCGAGGAAGGTCCTTTCAGACTATGCCAAGATTATCTCGGAAGTACTCAAACTTTACACGAGATAGAGGCTTGGTCAACACGTCAACAACCTGTTCATCCGTGCTAATGTACTAGATCTTCAAGGCTCCTCTCTGTACCATGTCGCGGATGTAATGATAGCGGATCTCTATGTGCTTCGACCTGTTGTGGAATACAAGATTCTCTATCATCTTTATGCAGCTCTGGTTGTCACATAGAATCAAGGTTGCTCTCATCTCTAAGTCAAATAGGTCGTTCAAAAACTTTTGAATCCATATAGCTTCGCAGCTAGCAGAACATCCAGCAATGTATTCTACTTCCATTGTGTTGAGAGCAATGCTAGATTTCTTCCTACTTTGCCACGAGATCATGGATGATCCCAAACTGAAACAACATCCTGAAGTGTTTTTCCTTTCAGAAACACTTCTTTCCCAATCTGCATCAGTATATCCACTCAATGTGAAATCATGATCTCCATCATAGTTGAGACCATAATCTATTTTACCTTTAAGGTATCTCATCGCATGTTTTGCAGTCACTAGGTGAACACGTCTAGGTTCTACCAGAAACTAACTCAAGGTGTTCACGGCAAAACAAATTTCTAGTCTGGTGTTCGTCAGGTACATCAGTGATCCAATAATCTGTCTGTACAGTGTGGCATCAATCAAATCTGATGAAGTATCGACCAACAGCTTCAGCTTCGCTTCCATGGGTGTATTCATGGGTTTGCATTCCAGCATGTCGAATCTCTTTAAGATTTCGACCATGTACTTCCCTTGGTTAAGGAAGATCCTATCAGGACTCTGCCATACCTCAAGACCTAAGAAATAATGCATTAGGCCAAGGTCTTTCATTTCAAATTACGAGGCAAGTCTCCTTTTACATTCAACGGTGAKATTTTTCTTCTCTAGTTAAGAATAAGTCATCAACATATAAYARTAAGATTACTGGCTCATTATTCATAATTTTGAAGTAGAGATTTGAGTCTGCTTTACTCTTGGTAAAGCCTAAGCTCGTCAAGAAACTGTCTATATGGCCATACCAAGCTCTAGGAGCTTGCTTCAATCCATATAAGGCTTTCTTCAATCTGCAGACATGAGACTTCCTGTCTTCAACCTAAAATCCTTGAGGTTTATCTATATACACTTCTTCCTCGATGACACCGTTTAGGAAAGCTATCTTCACGTCCATCTGGTGTGGCTTCCACTTCATCTTAGCTGCAAGAGCTATAATGGTCCTGATCGAAGTGTATCTGGCCACATTAGAGAATGTATCTTCATAGTCAATGCCTTCCTTCTGGGAAAAGTCATGAGCAAAAAATCTTGCTTTATACTTCTCAATACTTCCATCAACAACATGTTTTATTTTGAAGAGCCATCTGGAGGATACCACATCTTTATTGTTTGGTCTGGGAACTATTTCCCATACTTCATTCTTCATTATGGATTGGTATTCCTCTGTCATGGCATCTGCCCATTCTTTCCTCTGAATGGCTTCTTCAAAACAAGTAGGCTCCTCTTCTAGGATATCACACATCAAAGCCGTATAACTGGAGAATGGATTTGGTCTTTTCACCTATCTCGTGGTTCCTTGGGGAACACCGTACTTCTCTCCATCTTGAATAAGATCTCTAGCCCAAGTTGGCTTTCTTTTATGGAGGATAGTCATTTGAAGAGGTTCTTGCACTTCTACTATATCATGGTCTTCTAGAAGTTCCTCATCAGGGGAAGTTACGACTTCCCTCACTGGTTTTGCAGCTCTGGGAACCTCCCTCATTGTAGTATTGTGGATTACGGGTTCCTCTTCATATACCTCTTCAATATGGCATATTTTAGATTTATCGAGCGTTGCATCTTCATCAAAGGTCACATCCCTTCTGATCTCAATGTGATGTTGACCTGGTATATAGATTCTGAAGGCCTTAGAGACCTCACAGTATCCCACAAATATTCCCTTCTTTCCTGAAGGGTCCAATTTGTTTCTCTTTTCTTTAGGTATATGAATCAACACTGGACAACCAAATATTTTGAGATGGATTACCTTTGGCTTTTTTTCAGTGAACATCTCTTTCGGTGTCTTGAGCCCAAGTGCACTATGGGATAATTGGTTCTGCACATAAACAACTGCCATTGTTGCTTCTGCCCATAATCACATAGGAAGATCTTAATCATGGATCATAGTCTTCACAGCTTCCAGTATGGTTCTTTTCTTCCATTCATCTACACCATTTTTTTGAGGATCCTCTTGATCCGAACATCTTTACAGAAGTTCACAAAATATTTTGAGGTATATTCTCCTCCATTATCTAACCTGAGTATCTTAATCTTTCTTTCAGAAAGATTCTCTATCAAGGCTTTGAATTCCTTGAACTTGCTGAACACTTCAAATATATCCAGGTCTTTATGAGAATAATCATCAATGAATGATACATGGTATACATACCCACTAATGGAGGACGATGTAATTGGACCACATACATCTGAATGAATGATTTCTAGGACTCCTTCTTCCTTGTTGTTCCTCTTCGGAAACAGGTTCTTGATGTTCTTCCCTTGTGCACATCCATTTCATACGCCTTTATGGTCATCTTTGAGTTCTGGTAAACCTATGACCGCTTTGCATATGTATGGTAGTGCCTTGTAGTTGATGTGAGCTAATATTCTATGCCAAGATTCTTCAATGGCGTGGGTCATCGTAGCTTCTGAGTGACCCTTTAGCTTATGCAAGTCACCTTCTTCTCTTCCAATGATGATTTCTTCACTTATGGTCTCTCCTTACGTTGCCTTCTGCAACCTTCACTATAGCTTCCTCAGGGTTATTACATGTGACCTGGAGCAAGGTCAACAAAACAACAAGCAAGAATAATATCCTTCTGATAATATAAAGCAATAGCACGAACAATCATCACAGTAGCTCCTTTAGAGATATCACTTATAATTTATCTGAAGCAAAGATTAAAGGTAAGGAATACAATATGAAATGAGGTCAACACTCTCATAATGTTGTGACCAAGCATTCTTCCATGGCAACCTGGAACTAACACACGAGGTTTCTCCTTGAGGAGGTGTTAGTTGTATTAGGCAAAGCATTTACCTCTATATGCTCACATGCTATCAGGTATAATACTTTACAAAGACTGCTATCTCAACTATAGTCATCAACTTGCCATGTGTACCTTTGAATCTTATCAACTTGATTTAATCAAATCTGGAGCCTTGTCTTCAGGAATGAGTGCTTGCTTTTCTTCCAAGTCTCCTTCACTCAAGATGACAAGTGATTTCTTCAACCTGTTTGTTGTACTAAGACAATACACTATCTTGACAAAAGGTTAGGTTAGAGGATAAGCTCTATGATCAACTTTCAATCCTTCTAATAATTTGATCATAGCTTCAACATGCAACATTGATTAAAATAATGTCATGAAAAACAGATGCATATCAGAATAATCACACCTGGGTTGCATCATTCCTCTGAATGTGTTGGATCTTGAGATCCTTCTAGATCTATGGCAAGAGATCTATTCTCCTACAAATGCTCTTTAAAGTTTAACCATTAAACATATGTGAGTACATACCTCTGATATCATTTGTAGGTGGTGGCACCATTTGGCAGCAACGGTAATCATTACCAACTCTTTAAAAACTTCAAGGGTGACTGCCACTGGTAGTACGACTGCTACTACAACTGGTACTGCAACTACAGCTAGTTCTGAGACAACAACTGCAACTGCAATTTAGGGTTTTATGAGGAAACCCTAATTTTTCAAACTTTGAATTTTGAAATTCTGATCCAAGGGATAGATGCACTGGGTTGAGGTGCGTTAGTTGGTGCAGTCAGATTTATGAAAATCCAACTTTTACCCCCTCAAACTTTATCTGTGGATTTCTGGACTGGTGCTTCTGGTTTTCTGGTACTTCTGGTACTTTGATTTTCTGGTTTTCTGGTACTTTGTGAAACTAGGGTTTCACTTTTCGGGAGATCTAGCCACTGAAAAGGTGTGCTGATGATACCAAATTGATCTGTAGGTGAGGGCGCAACTTTCTAGATAGTTTTAGGGCTGAAAAGCTTCACTTTTGAAAAACCCTAATTTGCAGGTACGACAACAATGACGTTTTTCTCTTGCGAAAGGTGCTTCCTTCATCTTGGCTCTGATACCATGTTAATGTTTAAGACATTATTATAGATGTTTTCATTTCATTAGATAATAATAGCATAATCCAAGATCACTGAGAAATACACAATCACAAGAGACACAACATTTATCCTGGGAAACCCTCTAGGGAAGAAAACCCAACAAAACTTCCTTAATATATATAGCCAATACAATGCCAAGAGATCTCTTATGCTAATACAAAAATTCCTCTCCTAGATATGCACCACTCTGTCTCTCCTTTACCGGTAATAGATCAGAACTTGTCTCTCAAACTGAGCAAGTGAGTTGTGTCTAAGTGAGGCGCTAGCCTCCTTTATTTATACAAGTCTGGCACGTGTGAAGTGTCTCTTCAGTGGCAGGGCCAACTTCTCAAATTGGGTGGGTAAACCCACCTTTATTATATTTCTGGGTCTCTTTAATAACTGTTGGGTCCGACTTGTTATTCTTCCTATTACAATTGTCTTTTGACCAATCCGCAAAAGGGGATTTGGTCCTATTACAATAACCGACATGATCAATCCACAATGGGGATTGATCCTATGAATAATATATCAATAATAATAAGAATACTCTTTGAAGTTACATTATCTCAACATGATGTAGGAAAAAAATAAAAACATAAAGAAGAGGATTCGAAAAGCAAACTGGGTGAAACCATTTCCTTGAACATTGGGACACCCGATTGTCCAAACAATGTTAATATAGGTGCCCAATGTACTAATGAATAAAAATTGAAGTTCACCGAGTTACTTCGATAATTTCAAGATGTTTTTTCTTGGTATAATGAGGATATTCATGGTTTTGATCCTGCTCATATACAACATTCCATCCCTATCTAGAAGGGCATAAAACTGGTTAGGCAAAAACAAAGACCCATTA
>ML809210.1:43388-66133 GCA_009831015.1 Picea engelmannii
AGAGATTTGAGTCTGCTTTACTCTTGGTAAAGCCTAAGCTCGTCAAGAAACTGTCTATATGGCCATACCAAGCTCTAGGAGCTTGCTTCAATCCATATAAGGCTTTCTTCAATCTGCAGACATGAGACTTCCTGTCTTCAACCTAAAATCCTTGAGGTTGATCTATATACACTTCTTCCTCGATGACACCGTTTAGGAAAGCTATCTTCACGTCCATCTGGTGTGGCTTCCACTTCATCTTAGCTGCAAGAGCTATAATGGTCCTGATTGAAGTGTATCTGGCCACATGAGAGAATGTATCTTCATAGTCAATGCCTTCCTTCTGGGAAAAGTCATGAGAAAAAAATCTTGCTTTATACTTCTCAATACTTCCATCAGCAACATGTTTTATTTTGAAGATCCATCTGGAGGATACCACATCTTTATTGTTTGGTCTGGGAACTATTTCCCATACTTCATTCTTCATTATGGATTGGTATTCCTCTGTCATGGCATCTGCCCATTCTTTCCTCTGAATGGCTTCTTCAAAACAAGTAGGCTCCTCTTCTAGGATATCACACATCAAAGCCGTATAACTGGAGAATGGATTTGGTCTTTTCACCTATCTCGTGGTTCCTTGGGGAACACCGTACTTCTCTCCATCTTGAATAAGCTCTCTAGCCCAAGTTGGCTTTCTTTTATGGAGGATAGTCATTTGAGGAGGTTCTTGCACTTCTACTATATCATGGTCTTCTAGAAGTTCCTCATCAGGGGAAGTTACGACTTCCCTCACTGGTTTTTCAGCTCTGGGAACCTCCCTCATTGTAGTATTGGGGATTACGGGTTCCTCTTCATATACCTCTTCAAGATGGCATATTTTAGATTTATCGAGCGTTGCATCTTCATCAAAGGTCACATCCTTGCTGATCTCAATGTGATGTTGACCTAGTATATAGATTCTGAAGGCCTTAGAGACCTCACAGTATCCCACAAATATTCCCTTCTTTCCTGAAGGGTCCAATTTGTTTCTCTTTTCTTTAGGTATATGAATAAACACTGGACAACCAAATATTTTGAGATGGATTACCTTTGGCTTCTTTCCAGTGAACATCTCTTTCGGTGTCTTGAGCCCAAGTGCACTATGGGATAATTGGTTCTGCACATAAACAACTGCCATTGTTGCTTCTGCCCATAATCACATAGGAAGATCTTAATCATGGATCATAGTCTTCACAGCTTCCAGTATGGTTCAGTTCTTCCGTTCATCTACACCATTTTTTTGAGGATCCTCTTGATCCCAACATCTTTACAGAAGTTCACAAAATATTTTGAGGTATATTCTCCTCCATTATCTAACCTGAGTATCTTAATCTTTCTTTCAGAAAGATTCTCTATCAAGGCTTTGAATTCCTTGAACTTGTTGAACACTTCAAATATATCCAGGTCTTTATGAGAATAATCATCAATGAATGATACATGGTATACATACCCACTAATGGAGGACGATGGAATTGGACCACATACATCTGAATGAATGAGTTCTAGGACTCCTTCTGCCTTGTTGTTCCTCTTCGGAAATAGGTTCTTGATGTTCTTCCCTTGTGCACATCCATTGCATACGCCTTTATGGTCATCTTTGAGTTCTGGTAAACCTATGACCACTTTGCATATGTATGGTAGTGCCTTGTAGTTGATGTGAGCTAATATTCTATGCCAAGATTCTTCAATGGCGTGGGTCATCGTAGCTTCTGAGTGACCCTTTAGCTTATGCAAGTCACCTTCTTCTCTTCCAATGATGATTGCTTCACTTATGGTCTCTCCTTACGTTGCCTTCTGCAACCTTCACTATAGATTCCTCAGGGTTATTACATGTGACCTGGAGCAAGGTCAACAAAAAAACAAGCAAGAATAATATCCTTATGATAATATAAAGCAATAGCACGAACAATCATCACAATAGCTCCTTTAGAGCTATCACTTATAATTTATTTGAAGCAAAGATTAAAGGTAAGGAATACAATATGAAATGAGGTCAACACTCTCATAATGTTGTGACCAAGCATTCTTCCATGGCAACCTGGAACTAACACACGAGGTTTCTCCTTGAGGAGGTGTTAGTTGTATTAGGCAAAGCATTTACCTCTATATGCTCACATGCTATCAGGTATAATACTTTACAAAGACTGCTATCTCAACTATAGTCATCAACTTGCCATGTGTACCTTTGAATCTTATCAACTTGATTTAATCAAATCTGGAGCCTTGTCGTCAGGAATGAGTGCTTGCTTTTCTTCCAAGTCTCCTTCACTCAAGATGACAAGTGATTTCTTCAACCTGTTTGTTGTACTAAGACAATACGCTATCTTGACAGAAGGTTAGGTTAGAGGATAATCTCTATGATCAACTTTCAATCCTTCTAATAATTTGATCATAGCTTCAACATGCAACATTGATTAAAATAATGTCATGAAAAACAGATGCATATCAGAATAATCACACCTGGGTTGCATCATTCCTCTGAATGTGTTGGATATTGAGATCCTTCTAGATCTATGGCAAGAGATCCCTTCTCCTACAAATGCTCTTTAAAGTTTAACCATTAAACATATGTGAGTACATACCTCTGATATCATTTGCAGGTGGTGGCACCATTTGGCAGCAATGGTAATCATTACCAACTCTTTAAAAACTTCAAGGGTGACTGCCACTGGTAGTATGACTGCTACTACAACTGGTACTGCAACTACAGCTGGTTCTGAGACAACAACTGCAATTGCAATTTAGGGTTTTATGAGGAAACCCTAATTTTTCAAACTTTGAATTTTGAAATTCTGATCCAAGGGATAGATGCGCTGGGTTGAGGTGCGTTAGTTGGTGCAGTCAGATTTATGAAAATCCAACTTTTACCCCCTCAAACTTTATCTGTGGATTTCTGGACTGGTGCTTCTGGTTTTCTGGTACTTCTGGTACTCTGGTACTTTTGGTACTTTGATTTTCTGGTTTTCTGGTACTTTGTGAAACTAGGGTTTCACTTTTCGGGAGATCTAGCCATTGAAAAGGTGTGCTGATGATACAAAATTGATATGTAGGCGAGGGTGCAACTTTCTAGATAGTTTTAGGGCTGAAAAGATTCACTTTTGAAAAACCCTAATTTGCAGGTACGACAACAGTGACGTTTTTCTCTTGCGAAAGGTGCTTCCTTCATCTTGGCTTTGATACCATGTTAATGTTTAAGCCATTATTATAGATTTTTTCATTTCATTAGATAATAATAGCATAATCCAAGATCACTGAGAAATACACAATCACAAGAGACACAACATTTATCCTGGGAAACCCTCTAGGGAAGAAAACCCAACAAAACTTCCTTAATATAGATATTCAATACAATGCCAAGAGATCTCTTATGCTAATACAAAAATTCCTCTCCTAGATATGCACCACTCTGTCTCTCCTTTACCAGTAATAGATCAGAACTTGTCTCTCAAACTGAGCAAGTGAGTTGTGTCTAAGTGAGGCGCTAGCCTCCTTTATTTATACAAGTCTGGCACGTGTGAAGTGTCTCTTCAGTGGCAGGGCCGACTTCTCAAATTGGGTGGGTAAACCCACCTTTATTATATTTCTGGGTCTCTTTAATAACTGTTGGGTCCAACTTGTTATTCTTCATATTACAATTGTCTTTTGACCAATCCGCAAAAGGGGATTTGGTCCTATTACAATAACCGACATGATCAATCCACAATGGGGATTGATCCTATGAATAATATATCAATAATAATAAGAATACTCTTTGAAGTTACATTATTTCAACATGATGTAGGAAAAAAATAAAAACATAAAGAAGAGGATTCGAAAAGCAAACTGGGTGAAACCATTTCCTTGAACATTGGGACACCCGATTGTCCAAACAATGTTAATATAGGTGGCCAATGTACTGATGAATAAAAATTGAAGTTCACCGAGTTACTTCGATAATTTCAAGATGTTTTTTCTTGGTATAATGAGGATATTCATGGTTTTGATCCTGCTCATATACAACATTCCATCCCTATCTAGAAGGGCATAAAACTGGTTAGGCAAAAACAAAGACCCATTAACCCCGCACTTGAAGAAACTATTCAGAAGGACTTGGAAAAACTCTTGAAGGCTAGGATAATTTTCCTTGTTAAGTATTCTGAGTGGGTTTCCAATTTGGTTCTCGTTCGGAAAACAACTGGTTAGATCCGATTGTGCGTTGATTTCCATGTATATAATAGAGAGAGCATAAAAGACAATTTTCCTCTCCCTAATATGGAAATGATTTTGCAACAAGTTGCAGGGTCACAGAGGATGTCCTTACTTGACAATTTTTCTGGTTATAATCAGATCAAGGTAAAAAGGATAGATAAGTACAAACCACTTTTATTACACATTGGGGCACATTTTCTTATGAACACATTCCTTTTGTCTTATCTAATGCAGGTGCCACTTTCCAAATAGCTATGCAGATAGCTTTTGACAATCTGATCGATAAGATTATTCAGATTTATCTTGATGACTTGACTGTATATTCAAAGAACCAATTGGATCATTTTCGTCATATTAGAAAAGTTCTCATCCAATGCAGGAAATTTGTCATTTCTTTAAATCCTTCTAAGTCTATTTTTGGCGTTACCTGGGGCAATCTCCTTGGGCATATTGTCTTTGATTTAGGAATAAGCATAAATCCTGAAAGGATTGTTGCTATCCTAAATCTTCCTACTCCTACTTCCAAAAAGGAGGTTCAATCCTTTATGGGCATCATCAAATTTGTTTGTAGGTTTGTTCCTGATTTTGTTGTAATGGTCAAACCAATTCACAATCTTCTTAAGAAAGACCGCTCCTTTTCCTTTACTGATGACGTCGAAAATGCTTTCGTAAGAATTAATAAGGCAATCAGTTCTGCACCGGTTTTGGCGTAGATGGATTTTGAGAAAGAATTTATTATATATACTAATTCCATGGAGGAAGTAGCCTTTTATATCCTCATACAATGTGATGACCAAGATAACAAAAAACCAGTGGCTTACATGAGTCAAATCTTGTCAGATGATGAATTCAAATATTCTTATATTGAAAAAATTCTTTCGTTCTTGTTAAAGTTGTGGAGAAATTTTGCCACTTTATCTTAGGTAAGCACACATTGGTAAAAGTCCCTTTACCTGTTGTCAACTTTTTTCTCTCGTAGACTTATCTTTCAAGGAATATTACACATTGGTTTTCCAAGATCCAAGAGCATGATTTAACTATCATGACTTCAAAAACAATTAAGGGATGTGACTTATCCCTTCACTTAGCTCAACATGTTGTAGCAAGTGAAGAAATGGATGAACAAGATAGCTCTCTGTCAACACTATTTTATATTGACAGTCAAATCCTTCATGTAGATGAACATCTCTGGTAGAAATATCTGGTGTATTACTTACAAAATCATAGGTGTCTAGATAATTTAGATACTCATCAAAGGAGAAAGCTTCGTCTTGAATCTTCCAGATATGTCATTTTAGGAGACTTCTTGTTTAGGAGATATGTCGATGGTATGTTACTTCATTGTGTAAATAATGAGGAAGCATAGAAGTTGTTACAAGAAACCCATGGATCTTCAGATTCTGCAATTCATGTAGGTGGCCACTTTTCTGCTAAAACTATTGCTTTTAAAATTATCAGAAAAGGGTACTATTGGCCTTCGATTTTTCATGATTATTATAATGTTTCAAGATCTTGTGACAAGTTCCAGAAGTTTGTTGGGAAATAACGTAAGGTTTCCATGCCTCTACAACCTTTCCTCCCTAAATTTTTCAAAATGGGTTCTGGATTTTATCGTTCCTATTAATCCTCCATCTTCAGCAGGGCAAGTTTTTAGCTTGACATCCACATACTATTTTATGAAATGGAATGAAGTTGTCCCACTTAAGCATTCACAGGATGAGAAAGTTATTTATTTCCTTGAAACTAATATCTTTTCCATATTTGGTCTTCCTTTATAAATTATTACAGACAACGGTCCTGCTTTTATTTATGCTAATCTGACTCAGTTTCTATCTAAACTGGGAGTTAAACATTTTACCTCATCAGATTATTACCCTCAAGGAAATGGGAAAACTGAGTCTACTAACAAAAATATGGTTAGAATTATCAAGAGGCTCATTGAAGATAATCCCTGCCAATGGCACACCCTCCTCACTTACGCCCTTTTCGAAGATCGCACCACCACCAAGGTGAGCATTGGTTGCACCCCATTTCATCTTGTTTATGGCCAGGAAGCCATTATGCCTATCGAGTTGGAACTTTCTTCTTTAAGGCTGATGATACAGATGGGAGAATTGAATTCTTCAAATATTCCTCAAAGGATAAATTCACTATTGGCTTTAGAAGAACAAAGGACGTTTTCCTTGGAAAACATAAAGAAAAGACAACAAATTGTTAAGAAATATTTCAATAAGAGTGCAAAAGTTGTCATATTTAAGGTAAATGGAAAAGTATTGTTGTGGGATTCAAATCATGATGATAGAAGAAGGCAGTCAAAGTTTAAAAATTTATGGTTGGGTCCTTTTAAAATTTCTTTTGTCTTGGGCACAAATTCCTATACTCTAAAGGACTTGGATGAGCGGTTATTTTCCTATAGCACCAACAATTCCCACTTAAAGCACTATGTGGAACCAGCTTGAAAGTTAAATTTTGTATGTAATTACTCCTGTATTATAGTTTTTTTTATTGATTTGATTTTTCTTTGTTATTATTTCTTTCTGTTGTTTCATTTTTGTTGTTTTATTTCTTTTGTTGACTTAATTTCTTGTCAGAAATAAAATTTTGGATCAGTTTTTCCACAACAATGCTATTCTGCAAATATTGTTAATCAATAACAATCAGGTTACATAGCTGTCATGATGTCCCCCACTTGAATATATCGTTGAAATTTCTAGCTGCACCCAATACTATTGTTAGATAAGATTATTGGTTTTTTATCCCTATTTTCTTCTTTCCTTTTCTTCCCTCCGCTCTGAGATTCAGAAGAGAACACCAGAGTTTTTCTCCTTAAAGAAAAGAACGTTTTTACTTTGATTAATCAAATTTTATGCATACAGGAATAACCCCCTCATACGTAACATTTTCCATAAGTTATTCCCTAAATCCTGAATCATCTTTTCCCTTAATTGCTCATTTCCCTTGTTGCATAATCATTATGATGTATATTCCCTTGATCTAGTATTTCACCTAGTCTACAAAACCAGACATGTTGAGTTCTTAATTTGTTGGAAACATATTTCCCTGTGGAGTCCCCAGTTTGTTGACGCTTAAAATCACAATGATGAATATGCTCGCAAATGATTTCCAAGCTATATTATTTATTCATAATAATAATAATAAACTAGTAGGTGTGACTCCCTTGTAGACTAGTGGTGCCATGATGGATATGTTGCACTTATATATTTTGTTTTCTATTATGATGATGCCAACACAGTCTTCTACAGTTGATGATTCAAGTCATGATTTTAGTCCATATGATGACATAAGATGATTGGTTGATTATTGAATGGCTAGATGGTTTTGATGATCACTCGCAAACTATGGAAGTCCAATGGATAAAAGGATTATTATAGGTTCTGATTTGGCATTGCATTAAACATGAATTAATTATTTACATATGACTTTATACAAAGGGATGATATGGGAGCTCTTTTAAACAAAGGAACAATATACAAACTCAAATGTTATGTATTATTTTGACAACAAAGGGTGCATAAATCCTTTCTCCTATAGATATGCACTTTGTTAAAAGATATATGATGCATATGGAATAATGTTATAGCATATGGTTATTGTTTTTTAAAAAGAAAGGGTTGACAATACTTTGGGTGGCGCACTATGCAATGGGATATAGCAATGAAATATATGGTTGATTTAATGGTTAGTGTTATGGTGAGTTGGATGGCTTGTGCATTGAATTGAATGAGGTTGGGGAAGGAAGCAACGTGCATTTATTGCATGTCACTCAAAAAACCCTCGAGGATTGTCACCCTAGTCATACTTTCATTTGGTTTTTTGGCTTTGGTGGTTGTTGATGCTCCAAAATTTTTGGTTGTGAAGGAAGATATAGTCTAATTCTCTCCCTCGAGAAATATTTTCTAGGTATGGTTCATTATATTTCCATCCATGATGGTTCCTCTGCATTATGAATCGATTTTTTGGCTCAGAATTGCTTGAGGTCTGTGTTTTTCTTAAGTTTCTTGGACTGTGTATTGGTGATGTCTGTTTGTTCTTCTGTGAATATTATAGACTGTTGGATTTTTAAAGAAGAGGAATGGATATTCTTTGTTGTGTGTAATTTGTGCATTGGTTTATTGGTTAAATCACAAAAAGGCATGTTCGGTCAGTTTGGGTTGTTTGGTCTGGTTCTCTGTGGAAACTTATGATTATAGTTTAGCAAGCTCCCTGCTTTGTGCATGGGTTTTGCAACCAGTCTTGGTTTTAAGTGTTTCCACTCATTTTTGTCTCTGTGGGTGATATGTTTTGGTTCTCTGGGTTGCAATGTGAATTTTTAAGAGTTGGAGAGTTTATTTCCATGTATTGGCCGATCCCTGAGCTGTTATGTATCATGGAGTTTCCCTCATTATCGTTGTTGTTGGGAAGCATTGCACAGTCGGGCTTAGTATCACCCAGAACTTTAAATGGAAGCTTTGTATATGTGTTTTGGTTGGCCATAGGTTGTGCTTGGGAATTATTTTTATAGTTCTTTTAAGAGTTTGTTTCATTTCGTTCTCTGTTGAAGGTGGTTGAATGTCATTTGATAACCCTCACTGTCAAGAATATTGTTAAAATATTATATGTTTGTGGTGAATTTGAAAGAGGCACGAGCTTTCTGTGTCTTCGAGGATTTATCCCTTGGTCGAGCCATATGTTATTACTCTTTGTGTGTTCTATTTAAACACTAATAATTATCTTGATATCGTTACAAATACAGCTGAGGATAAGGAGCACTGTTTGTTTGTTTGGTCGATTAGGCATGATTTGGCTCTATCTCTCACTAGGAAATTTTTAAAAGCAGTTTGTACATGTTAAATTTATGAGAATTGTGGGCTAGGAGTTGCATGTTAATTGTTGAATTTTGTTTGAATCAATCCCTATGTTGATTATATTTTTAAAGAGACACCTGTGTGTGAAATAAATAGAGGGCCCGATTATGAGTTTTAACGCCTAATTGATTATGATAAACAATCTTTAAATAATGGATAATGGTGGTTAATAATGGGCCTATTCTTATTTGAGTTTAAGGAATAAATATTGGATGTGGATGGATGGAATCACTATGCATTTGGTTCTAAAAGGAAAAGGATTTAGCATTAGAATATGAATGATTGTGGCTCAAAAGGTTGTTGTGTTATCATATAAATGGAAATATTGTTGTCATGAATATTATATTAAATTTATATAGACGCAAAGGTTATTGTAATTGAGTATTCTTGGGCATATGAATTATGTTTTGGAAGTCAACAAGCAATATGTAGAAAGAAGAGATAGTTTAAATGGTGGTTTTGAAAGTGAATGTTGATTGAATTATAGTGGTATGAATAGATTTATGTTTAATTGTTTGATTTGGTTTATTTTTATATGAACAATATCCATATTACATCCCTGTCATGCTACCACATTTTCGTTTATTATATCCCCCTCATAATCCCAATTTCATTTTAACAAGCCTTGTTCTATAAAATAAATTAAAAAACTCTGTATAACAGTGACAAAGAATATGACACAATAATGGTTGGCAACTGATATTTCTAGTATTTGATTGCACGGTTAAATTATTTTATTTATTGCCGAGCATTACCCATGTATTTGTCCCCTCTCATTATATCACTTTTTCACTCATTACACTCCCTCCATATGTCCCATGACCCCTATCCACCCCCTTCTCACTTGGCAATTATACAATGTTTTTTTTATGGATGGATTTGCATGGGTCTTGAGTCAATTCCCGAGCCAAATTTTGTTTCATGCAAGAAGAATGTCATGTATGGTCCGTTAAGGGCTAGTTACTGATGAATTGTTGCATACAAGATGAGTTTCTTCAGCAGGGGTAGCCATGGTAGAAATAATAGAGGAAGAGGTAATTGGAACAGAGGGCCTAGAAGGCCTAGATTCTCCATTCATTTTGATGTTGACCCTCAGGAACTGAACTAGTTGTTCCAAGTTGGGTTCTTCAATTGGATTGGGCAAGGGATAATACAACCCCGACCAGAGAGACCTCCCTTATAGCCGTAAAATATCCATGGAATTCATGTGCCTCCTCATGTGTCCTTGCAACCAGAAGTTCCTGCAAATGATGGATGGAAATATATTGTCAATCTGGTTGTCTCTGACACCGTGGACAACCAAATTTTTTAGTACCTCCTCCACCACCTGTAAATCCTAATGTTCAAATTTCACCTATGAATTCACTTGTTCAATCCTCTCATGCTAGTAAAAGGCTTAAAACCGATGTCCCCCATGTGCAAGATAAAGGAAAAGTTGTTTCCTCCCCTTCCTCTCTTTCAAATGACTCTTCAAAATCAGTGTCCTCTCGTATGCATCTGAAGGATGATTGTTCCCATGTTATTAGTGAGATACAACCTCAAGGTTCAAATCAACCTAAGGCTACTTCTAGTAAGTCAAAGGGGGACAACAGTGATAAAAGAATGATTTCCTCTTATAATGGCAAGTATGGATTTTAATTTATGTGTTTTTATGATTGAGTTGTTGAATATAGTGGTATGCAGAAAGTTTAGACAACAAGCTGTTTTTTTGGGATAATGTGGATCATGTGGATATTCACATATTTTTGGATATGATTTAAATTATTTCTAATATTCAAATTTTGAAGGTATTTAAGGGAGTTACAAGGTGGAATGTGTTTAAATGATTATCCAATTGTGTTTTATTTTATAATTTGAAAATAATAAAAGAAGGGAGTCACAAAGGGTCCCACCTACCTAGTTATTACTAAATAAAGACCCTTAACTATTATTATTATTATTATCTCTCCTAAACTAAATTAGTTAAATTAAACTGACTTAACTAAAGAAATTATTTGAACTACTTTAACTTATTTGGAAGGCATAAAAGCTAAATGAGAAGAAGAAACAAGAGGAGAATAGAAGGAGAAAGCAAGACTAAGGTTTGCTCTTTTGTTTTCATGAGATAGTTTCAATTTTCATTCATTCTTAAGTTCATTCAAAGCCTAATTCTCTTTTTGAAAGAAGGGTGCTATTGTAGACAGCAAGGTTCAAAACTGAACCAAATCATTCAGATGTTTGTTTTAGAGGTGTTGATCCATCCTTGATAGTCTGTGTATACTTGTCTGTTTATGGATTACGTTTCATAGCTAATAAAGGATATTTTGCATAGTCAAATTGTCAGCAGTCTGTGGAAAGATGATCTAGATTATAAAGTTCAGTTTTTACTTCTTTTCATAGTCCTTTTGTATGGTTTTCATCGGGTTTCTCTAAATTACACTTTGGTCCATGCCCTCATGGGGATTTTGTAAAGAGAAATATACTTTTGATTTCTTGGAATGAAATAAAGAAGATTGTTATTTTGCCTCATTTGCGTGTATCTACGACTTGGTTACTTTTGTTTTTTGATCTCCACGTTTACTTTCTATAATCTGTATATTTTTCAGAAAATTATATAAAAATTTTATGTTATTTTGCAACAGTCTTTTCATTAAAAAATCGGCCTAAACCCTTGTAATTAATACTTGTGGATTGGGAAATATTTTTGAGGCTATAAAACATAGGGTGATATTCTCGACTATCTTGTCTTAGTGAGCCAAGATTCGAAAATGCCTTAGTAAGATAATTCATATATTTTTCTCAACACACACCTCTATTACATTCCTTACCTGGGTTATGATGGATATTGTTTGCGTACTTGGAAGATTCCAGTATGGTCATCATGCTAGCGATCTCACTGATATATATGTTGTCACATAGATCCACTTTGTATTTGTATGTGGATATGTTTTGTCATATCGTAGCTCCACTGTGTATTATTTCATGGCTACAACTTGATTGATTCATGGAGATATGTATCCACATTGTTTATTTGGTGGACATATCCTTATTCAGTGCTTTCATTGATATCTAGTGTATTGGTCAGCATCCATGCCTTGAGTAATTTTATTCTGAGCATGAGTATTCATTCCTCAAGGATGATACATATATATTGTTTGATGGTTTGTGGCTTCCATATATCTCTCCTATTCCAACACCCTCACATGAATATTTTTGTAAAGCATTTCGGCCATCATATTTTCTTCTAACCTCACACTTTAGGGGGCGTCTATTACACACAAAATTCCCACACTACTAAGTTTCACACTTATGTATCACATTCTACTAAGTGTCGCACTTATGTATCACATTATACTAAGTGTCATATGTGTCATATGCACCTTATCAAGTGTCATATGCACCTTAATAAGTGTCGCATGCACTTTATTAAGTGTCACATGCACTTTATTAAGTGTCACAAATTCATGACCATGTGGGAGTCCCTAGACAAGTTGGAAGAGAAATATATCATTTGAAGTTTAAAATACCATCTTTTTTCTTATTATTTTGACCATACTTGAGGATAATCGCCCCCTTTCCCATACAGAAGGAGTGATGAAATATATACTATCTCACCCCTAGAGTTTCTTAGGGAGTGATATTCACCCTGCACTCAGTGTTAAGGGAGCGATGAATATGTTGCGATGATTCCAAAATTTTCTAAGGGAACAATTTGGGGAGATCTAATTTTTTTTTGTCAAGGATTTGAGCCATATCTATTTTCTCCATCCTAGGCATGAAATCCAAACCTCATGAGATAAATACTCAACCATTTTCCCAAGATATATAAAAAAATTTATGCCTCAAACCACTATATAATGAGGGTCATGCTTGAGTGAAAGGAGCATAAAATTGAAGAACATGTTGGAATACTGAGAGGGGGGGTGAATCAGTATGAGCACTTTTAACAATTTTAACCAAAATATATAAACTTCAACATTATCAGTAGTATATCATCAATGTATCATATATGATTGTGTTCAATATATCATGAGCATCGCATCAAATACACAGTACACCAGAATTTACGTGGAAACCTGAATGGGAGAAAACCACATAATTATTTCTTATATATTGTCAATAATACATTCATTCAAAGCACCAAATTCCAAATTCTCCAGCTACAACTGGAAGGAGGCTCCAAACCCTATTTACAATCTCCAACCTGAAGAAAGCCACAACTCCTTGAATTCTCTATCTCCAACCAGAAGGAGGCTACAACCCCCTGATTTTTGTGCAGATCCCCTTCTCTCCTAAGGGCTCCACGACCTCTCGGTCAAGGATATTGATGTCCTGAGATGAATTAGCTCCTTTCGGGCCTTCAATAGCCCCTGGAACAATTTAACAGGCCCCATTTTCTCCTTAAGTACGAGTCTTATGGAATCTGCGGGCCCCTTTCTAAGCGCTTTTATAAACTCAGATTTTTTGGGTGCTAGCTCCTTTCCACTAGTCCCTCTCCTTCATGCGACCTCGGGATATGGCCTAGGGATAAGCCTTATAGCACTTCACGACTTTGGAATTCAGATACCTTGCGTGCAGTTGGTCTCTTTCTACACGAACTTTGGACCGATGGAGTTACTCAGAACTAGATCTATGGTTTGTGGTCCCTACGATCACCAACATTGGTGATCTCTTACACTTCACGACTTCGCTATTTCGGGAGTCTTGACTCCAAAACACTTTTAATCCTCTGATTCATGAATTTTCGAAGGAACTTATGGCTAACTATGACACAACTTCTCCCAGATATGACGGTCTAGAAGGATCCCACTTCCTCTGGATGGATCTATGGTCCAGATGGATTTCAGGTTCCTTAACTTCAAAAAGTTCCCCCCCCTTCACAAATGAAAACCTTTGAACATGTGAAGTCCGAAGGACTTCAAGGTGTAACCTCCTTGCACCTTCTTGAGATCTAATGGCTGTTAGTGATCCCAATTCCTTCCAAAGGGATCCCAACCGTCACTTTGTAACCTTCAACATATCTCTCCCTTTCTATTGGATCTTTGTCGCTATCTCTCTTGAGCTCGACTCTGACACACTCCTTGCGAACTTGGAATCTTCAACAAAGTTCGGACTTAGTGATTTCTCCAAAAGAAATTTATCTACGCACCCATTGTGCTTAACAGTCCTGATCTCTCGACACTTAGTCGATTCTTGACCCTATGCACTCCTTGCAACACTTAGTCTAAGATTCATGTTATCCCTTCCGAGATTTTCTGAGTCAAATCTAGACTCTTTCGACGTAGTCCTTGCGAAAAATATACGCTCCTTGCAACCTAGCTCTCAGAAGAGAAATGATTGAAACTTATCTAGTATTTCACAGATTCATACATTCAACAATATAATCCATGCATTCATGAAACATGAAATAACATAAAAGAGTTTAGAAACAAAACTCCACACAATTGGAACAGTTTTCCTCTGTTATCTTCATTCAATGTAAAACTTCTTATAGCTATGAAAAAAATAACTAAAATTTAGCTATCTAACAAATTTCATCTATCCTCATCTTCAACAACTTCATTTAGGCGTACAACACTTCTACTTATCCTAGAGGGATCTTAGGGTTCCGTTCGACTACCTATATGCTCAATAAAAAAAATTAACTACTACTTAAGTTCTATTACATTAAAGTCTAGGAGTGAAACTCCCAGATCACTCACGATCATTCGCTCTCAAGTGTTTTGATCTTCTTCAGTTTTCAATCAGTTCAAGAAAAATATTTTTAGGAAACACCAAAATTTAAGATTCTGAAATGAATCAAAGGCACGCTAAGGTGCTGAGTTGTCTCTCCATGTGTGCTTGTTGACAATGCTCCTACATCATACTCCCTTGGAAAAAATATTATGGACTCCTGTCCATGAGCTCTTGCACTGACTTTCCATGCCTCTGGATATCAGCTTCATTTAGCCAACTAGCATCCTCTATTAGGTGTCCCTTCCACTTTACCAAATACTCCATGTATGTCTTTCTCCTGGTCTTCTTGACAATCCTTTAATCAATGATCTTCTCCATCTGTGTATTTTTTGCTACAGGCATCTAATTCTCCCACTGAAACTCTTTTTGATCTTCTAATTCTTTTGTGTTGTCTTCCCTATAAGGATACAGGTCTGAAACATTGAATATGGGTGATATACCCACATCCTCTGGCAGCTCTATCTCATAAGAATTGGCACCAAATTTCTTTAGGATCTTTCATGGTCCTATCTTTTTCAGCTTCATCTTGTTATATGTCCCCATTAAGAACCTTTCCTTCCTCAAGTGTGCTAAGACTTTATCTCCAACCTCAAAATGAAATTATCTCCTATGTTTATCAACTCTACATTTATATTCTACATTTTTTTTCTGCGGCTTCTCCTTGATCTGATTATGAAGCTTTTGCATTTCTACAACGAAGTCTTCTACTCCAACGCTTATGAATTCACTCTGCTCCATATCTATCAATTCTGATACTCCTCTTGGCTTCATTTTGTACACTATATGGAATGGACTCTTTCATGTACCTCTATTCACTGAGTCATGGTATGCAAACTCTACTTGTGACAGAATTTGATCCCACTGATTATGATGTTCAGTGACCAAGCTTCTCAGTAAATATCCTAAACTTATATTTACCACCGTAGTATGTCCATCCATTTGAGGGTGATATGAGGAACTAAAAGACAGTTTTGTCCCCAACTTCTTCCATAATTTTCTCCAAAAATGAACAACAAATTTTGTGTCCCTATCTGAGACAATACTCTTGGGAAATCTATGAAGTCTCACAACTTCCTTGAAAAACAAATTTGCAACATGTGTTGCATCACTAGTCTTATGTAATGGGATAAAGTGTGCCATATTTGAGAATCTATAAACTACAAAAAATATGGAATCACTTCCCCTTTGGTTTCTTGGCAATCCCAACACAAAATCCATGCTTATTGCATCCCAAGGCCTATCTGGAATAGGAAATGGCTGATACAATCCAGTGTTTTGTTTCTTTCCTTTTTCATAATGGAAAATATTACATTTGTTCACAAATTTCTTCACCTCTATTCTCATACCTGGCCAATATTATGAACTATTAAACTGTGCAAATGTCTTGTCATGTCTGAAATGTCCTGCCAGACCTCCACTGTGTTTTTCTTTCAGCATATTTTCTCTCATTGAGCACCTTGGTATGCACAACTAGCAACCCTTAAACATAAATCCATATTGAATCATATACTTTGTCCATTGGCTTCTGTCTCTGAGCAAATGATTTGCACATGATTCATATGCTTCTTTAAAATATGGATCATCATGATACATATCCTTAAAGTGTTCAAACCCCAAGGTCTTCACTTGAAATTCCTGTAGAATCATACATATCATGCTCAATGCATCAAAAACCTTGTTAGCATTACCATAAATATGTTTAATCACAAAAGTAATTTTTTTCATAAACTCTATCCACTTAGCATGTCTCTGATTCAACTTCTCCTGTCTGGTTATGTATTGTAAAGCCTGATTATCACTGTACAAAACAAATTCCTTTCGTACAATATAGTGCCTACATTTCTTCAAGGATTGAATTATTTCATAAAATTCCTTATCATATGTGGAGTACTTCCTCTTAGTCTCATTCATCTTCTCACGGAAATATGAAATAGGCCTATTATATTGGCTCAATACCTCTCCAATTGCAGCTCCACTTGCATCACATCTCACTTGAAATTTTTTCTTGAAATTCGACAAGACCATAATTGGCTGTTTTGTTATCTTCTTCTTCAATATATTGAATCTTTTCTCAGATTCTTCTATCCACTTAAAATACTTGTGCCTCTTCTTCACCGTATCCATCATTTGTGCACCAATCCCACTGAAATATCTGATGAACTTCCTATAGAAACTTGTTAATCCATGGAAGATTCTCACTTCAAATATACTCCTTGGTGATGGTCATTCCTTGATTTCTCTCACCTTCTCTGGATCCATATTCAATTCATTTGAAGAGATCAAAAAAACCAAATATATGATTTTTGTCTACATAAAAGATGACTTCTTCAGATTAATCAACAACTTCTCATGTTGCAGTCTCCTCATCACTAAGGTCAGATGTCTCAAATGCTCCTCTTTAGTTTTTCTAAAGACCATTATATCATCCAAATATACAATCACAAACTTACCAATGAAATCTTTCAGTACTTCATTCATCAAGCTCATAAATGTACTAGGGGCATTTGTTAAGACAAATGGAATAACAAGCCACTCATACAACCCCTCATTTGTCTTAAAGGATTTTTTCCACTCATCACCTTCTCTCATCCTTATCTGGTGATATCCACTTTTCAAATCTATCTTAGAAAATAAATTTTCTCCACTTGAATGATCCATTAAGTCATTCATTCTTGGAAAACAAAATCTATACCTCATGGTGATCTTGTTTATGGCAGACGTACACATTCTCCAACCTCCATCCTTCTTCGGGATCAACACAGTTGGTACTGCACATGGACTCAATCTCTCTCTGACCAAACCCCTGTCTAACAAATCCTAGACTTGTTTATTTACCTCTTCATTCTCTTGAGGTGTCAATCTGTATGCTTCTTTGTTCGGAAGACTTGCTCCTGGTATCAAATCAATATGATGGTTGATACTTCTGATGGGTGGAAATTACTTAGGCAACTCATCCACTATTATGTCAACAAAATTCTCCAATAGCTCCTGAAATTCCTTAGGCAAATCATCCATAGAAGTACTTGTAAGGAAAACTATGGGTTTCCTCACCACAACAAACTATATCTCCTGTTCTTTCTTGACTTCACTCAGGAGTTCCTTCCCACTCATGAGAAGTATGTGTGTGTTGGATTATTCCTTTACTTTCTTCTACTCTATTGGAAACAACATGTTTCTCCTACCATTATTCTCCAAAGTGTAAGTATTTTTTCTCCCATCATGAATGAGATTCCTGTCAAACTGCCATGGTCTTCCCAACAAAACATGACATACATCCATGGGAATAACATCATACATAATTTCATCTCTATATCCTCCTATTTTAAATTCATCAAGGCATTGTTTAGTGACCATTACCTTGTGTCCTTTCTGCAACCACGAGACTTTATATGGATTTGGATGTGCAGTTGTCTCCAGCTCCAATTTATCTACCATCTCTGTGGATACTAAATTATCAGTGATCCCACTCTCAATTATCACTTTGCGTACTCTATCTTTAGTCTTGCAAGAAGTCCTAAACAAATTGTTCCTCTACACTGGATTTTCTACCTCTGGTTCTGGTTTCAAGAGAACCTTCTTCAATATAAGAGATCTTCCATCTTCTACTCCTTTTGTTTCAACATTCAGCTTCTGAGATTCTGAAATGTGAGATTCACCTCCTTCTTTCTTTTTCTCAGGACATTCCCAATACATGTGTCATGTCTTTCCATAGGCATAACACCTTACCTCTCCTCCTCTGTGTCTTCCTCTTCCTCTAGAAGAATAATTTCTTCCACCACTTTGTCTCCCTTGGAACTTCCTCCTCTTTCTGAGTGACTATGTGGTTTCTCAGTCTCATCCTTGGGTTTTTGTGCCTTGTCATGGGAAACTCCCTTACCTTTGCTTGGACTTCTTCCTCTATTTCGTTGAATCTATTTTCTAGCCAACTTCTCCTCTACCTTCAGAGAAATCTGTTTATCATCCTCTACTGTCCTTACTGACATCTTGTCGATCTCGTCTTGGATTTCATACATCAGACCATTTATATACCTAGAAAATTTTTCCTCATCCTTCTCTCATTGTCCAGTCCTGATATTCAGCTTGTAGAACTCCTCTGTGTACTCTTTCACTATCATACCCTTATGTCTCAAGTTCTGCAACTTCCTGAACAGATTTATCTGATAATCTTTGGGTATGAATTTAGCCTTCAACTTGGCTACCATTCTGTCCCAATTCTTTATCTTCAGTTTTACCTTGCTTCTCCTATTAGCTTGTAGTTCATCCCACCACAGTGTTTCATGTCCTTTTAACCTTATGAAATCATGTCTCACCTTATTTTTCTCATTGACATCCTCATAGTCAAAATATTTGTCCATGGACCTTATCCAATCTAGCAACTCTTTAACATCCAAATTGCCTTCATATATTGGGATGTCTATCTTTTCTCTAGCTCCCAATTTAAAAACCGCTCTCAGAAAACGTTCCTCGGCAAAATTTTCCCCTATAGCTTCTTCAACTTCTATTTCTTCACTTTCTGCATCACTAATGTCTCAAGCATCAGGTGCTCTCCTCTGCATTTCTTCCATCGCCTCCAATCTTGCACGAAGCTCTCTCATTTATATTTCTATAGTGCGACTGGATATAGATGGCTCCACATGTCTCCTCGATGGCATTGTGCAGACGATTTCTCACACACAAAGTACAACTTTGAGCTCTTTTAAAGCTACCTGAAAACAATTTCAGGCTCTGATACCACCTGATGCACACCCCCTTTCTCTCCTAAGGGTTCTGCGACCTTCCAGTCAAGGATATTGATCTCCTGAGATGAATTATCTCCTTTCGGGCCTTCAATATCCCCTAGAACAATTTCATAGGCCCCCTTTTCTCCTTAAGCACGGGTCTTATGGAACCTGCAAGCCCCTTCCTCGACACTTTTATAAACTCATATTTTTTGGGTGCTAGCTCCTTTCCACTAGTCCCTCTCCTTCATGCGACCTTAGGCTATGGCCTGGGGCTAAGCCTCATAGCACTTCACGACTTCGGACTTTGGTTTCCTTGTATGCATTTGGTCTCTTTCTACGCGAACTCTGAACCGACAGAGTTACTCGAAATTAGATCTACGGTTTGCACTCCCTTTGATGACCAATGGTGGTGGTCTCTTGCACTTCACGACTTCATGATTTCGGGAGTCTTGACTCCTCCGATTCATGAATTTTTAAAGGAACTTATGGATAACTGTCACACAACTTCTCCCAGATATGACAGTCTAGAAGGATCCCACTTCCTCTGGATGGATCTATGGTCGAGATGGATTTCGGGTTCCATAAATTTGGAAATCCCCCCCCCTTCACAAACGAAAACCTTTGAACATGCGAAGTCCAAAGGACTTCAAGGTGTAATCTCCTCACACCTTATTGAGATCTAATGGCTGTCAGCGATCCCAATTCCTTCTGAAGGGATCCCAACTGTCACTTTGCATCCTTCAATATATCTCTCCCTTTCTGTTGGATCTTTGTCGCTATCTCTCATGAGCTTGACTCTGACGCACTCCTTGCGAACTTGGAATCTTAAAAAAAATTCAGACTTAGTGATTTCTCCAAACAAAATTTCTCGACGCACTCCTTGCACTTAACAGTCCCGATCTCTTGACACTTAGTCGATTCTTGACCATGTGCACTCCTTGCAACACTCGGTCTAAGCTTCATGTTATCCCTTCTGAGATTTTTTGAGTCAAATCTAGACTCTGTCGACGCAGTCCTTGCGGATAATATGCACTCCTTGCATCTGAGCTATCAGAAGAGAAACAATTGAAACTTATCTATTACTTCATAGACTCATACATTCAATAGTATAATCCATTCATTCATGAAACATGAAATAATAGAAAATAGTTTAGCAACACAACTCCACACAATTGGATCAATTTTCCTCTGTTATCTTCATTGAATGTAAAAATGCTTATAGTTATGAAAAAAACAACTAAAATTTAGCAATCTAACAAATTTCAGCTATCCTCATCTTCAACAGCCTCATTTGGGCATACAACACTTCTACTTATCCCAAAGGGCTCTTAGGGTTCCCTCCGACTACCTCTATTCTAAAGAAAACTAACTAAATACTACTTAAGTTTCGTTACATTAAATTATAGGAGTGAAATTCCCAGATCACTCGCGATCATTCTCTCCCAAGCATTTTGATCTTCTTCAGTTTTCAATCATTTCAAGAAAAATATTTGCAGGAAACACCAACATTTAAGATTCTGAAATGATTCAAAGGCGCGCTACGACACTGAGTTGTCTCTCCATGTGTGCTTGTTGATGATGCTCCTGCATCAAATTCTCATGATCCAACCTGAAGGAAGCTTCCAACTCCCTATGTTCTCCGACACCAACCGGAACGAGGCTATGACCCCCTTTCCTTTCCCCATCCTGGTTCCCTAAAATATAAGTGTAGACCAAATTGTCACTACCACAATCACTGCCACTATCACTACCACTTTCATTGTCACTTCCATTGTCACTACCACTGTCACTGTCACTTTCATTGTCACTATCACTTCCACTATCACATCAACATATCACTATATCCAACCTCTCACATCAACCTCTCACATTCAACCTATCACATCAACTTGTCATTGCCACTGATACTCAACATCAACAAAACCTGATCCATGATCACCAAGAACACCTCTCAACCATATGCTCAAGAATCAGCAACATATTCTTCTACTAATCATGTACCAGCATCACCAACATATGCCTCTACCAAGAATATACCAATATCACCAACATACCATAACAAGATATGTGTCTCAATCATGTACCAGAACATCAATGATATGAAACCAACCATATACCTCAAGCATATTCCAAACCATGTACTATGTATCAATCATGTACATCAACCATGTACATCAACACCAACACCATACCATGTATCATCCATGTACCATATCATGTACATCAACCATGTACATCAACTTGCACCATACCATGCATCGACCATGTACCACACCAAGTATGTCAACCATGTACTATACCAAGTACATCAATCATGTATCATCTTATGCATCAACCATGTACCATATCATAAGATGTCATCAATGAAGTTCCTCGAGAATAACCAAGATAGCCACAATACCAAGATGCCAATATAGCCAAGATGTGCTACTAGTCAATTTACAATAACATCACTAAGGGGTATCAACATGTACCTACATCACCAATACATGCACCTCATACATGTACCAAGAATATGCCTCACACCATGAAACAAATATGTGCCTCATACATATACCAATGCCTCAACAAGATACCAAAGGAATGACCATCACATCATCAACATATAACCAAGATGTACCTCAAACCCTATGCCACAAGTATAAACCATGTGCCAATATATCCATAATCTATGTACCTCAAACATGTGTCATGTCACTCATGATATGCCTCATTCATATACCAAATGATATCCCATAAACCATGCACCATAACATCACCAAAATATACCTCAACATGTACCATACCATCACCAATATACAACCTTCAAAAAATGCATATAAACATACCTTTAATCTTGTAGCAACCTTGTTGCAACATGGAACAAGCATCCCCTTTACTTTACCTAATCTTCTCTACCTCATATTCTCCAATAGATCAAGTGTTCACTAGATAGATATTCAATGACCTTGTGTATAGGAATGAGATACTCTTGGTGTGTATTTATAATCTTCCATGTAACTGCTTTTCAACCACTTTACCCTTAATTAATTTATTGTTACAATTGTTTTACCCTTTAACTGTTTTACCCTTTTTCCTAATTTTAGGGTAATAATTGTGTTATCACTCTAAGAATCACCCCCAGACTGTAAATGGGAGTAAGTTTGGTAACATACAAATTTGATTTAATTTCCGTTTGAGATCAGGGATCATCAAGACTTTAAAGAAAGGAAAAGACAACAGATATCACTGCAGATCA
>ML809210.1:72689-82765 GCA_009831015.1 Picea engelmannii
TTTAGGAATAAATTGTCTCCATTGAGTTGAGTTCCCAGGGGAGAGGGAAAAGCGTTTGTTGAATCTACATCTTGGTGAGCTGCTTGTCTTGTTGGAGACGTCGCGCTGCTCAGTTTGTGGAAATCTGTGAGGAAACTATTGAGGTTGAGGTTGTTCAACAAGTCAAGATACATGAGAGGATGATGTGCAGAAGGAATCTTTGCACTTTTTTTCATCCTTGTTGACCTGCTTCTGTTGGATGGAAGGTGCTTGGGGCAAGGCTGTAGTGGTTGCAGTGTCCTTTTGTTCTCCTTTTAAACAAATTATGAAGAAGTTGAATTTTGTAGTATGAGATACTACCTTGCGACACTTTTTAGGTGGAACAGTAGTCAGAACTACCTCTGGTATTCTGTAGAGATGACCCCCCAAAGTAACAATGACAATACGGAGTCGAGACTCATAAACATCATGGTGTCTCCACATATATGGTTGGACCAAGAGAACATCACAGACATCCAGTGGGGAAATATCACATAATACCTCATCCTTTAAGGGTTGGATTCCGTATGACAATCGACACTGTTGGTTGACACAGATATCTCGTCCTTGCCGAAGCCACCCGATGTTGTATGGCTGCGAGTGTGGTGTTTTCGACAATCCCATTTGTTTGACGACCTCTGCAAAGATGAGGTTTTTCTAACTTTCGCTATCAACAATAAAATGTAGCGGGTACCATTCACCCACATCTATGAATTAAAAAGGTGCTCCCCCTCTTCAATATCTGTTGGTTCTTCTAGTTGAATTGTTTTGGTCGCGACAATAGAAGTGGGGTATGCATCAATGATCTTTCCTTTACCAGTATTTTTAGAATTAGATTCAGAATAAGGGTTCGGCTCCTTGTCTTTGACCTCGGCCACCACTGAATGTTTTGAGCGACATTCATCGGTGTTGTGCCAGGGGCGTTTGTGGAAATCACACCATTTTTCGGTGTCCTTCTTTGTCTTCCCGTGACCCTTCTTTTCCTATGTCTTGGACTGGTTTTCGGGAGACTGTTTGTTAAGGCCATCTTTGTCATACTTTGGTTGTTGCAGACTTTCAGACCCGAATTCCCATTTGTTCTGGTGCTTAAATTTCTGCTCAATTTTAACAGGGTATCGATAAGCAGCACCGAGTGATGAGATGCCCAAAAAATCCATTTCAGTCTGGATGTATATGGGTAGAGCCCCATGGTATTTCAGAACCAAATGTCGCTCAGAGTCTTTCATAAACAGCTTGGTGTGCAAGGTATGGAAGGTATTGGTGAATTCTGGAACTGCTTGTCCCCTCTCTGGCCGCAGTGTGGTCCATCTCATGTACTGGTCCTCATAGTTTCCAACAGGGTAATATTGTTATTTTACCGCATCCACAAAAAAATATCAAGTGGGATCGGCCCCATATATTCCAGACTCCTCTGTGGAACTTTGCTCCCAATAAGTTTCCCACCAATATTTAACATGAGGGAGAGCCTTAAGGAGTGCGAAGGTGATCTTTTCTTTGTCGGAAAAATTGTGAACAGAGAAATAACCTTCTAGCAGAGTTAACCATTTTTCTAGGGCTTCTGCATCTATCTGTCCGTCAAATACAGGAATATCAAAATTAACTTGTACCTTGAAAGGAAAGGTGCGTCCAAAGTGGCCACTTGATGAAGATGCACCTGATGCTATCGGTAGGCATTGAAGGATGTGGGAAAGATTCTCCATCATTGGGTGTGTGAGAGCGATTTTCTTCAAGAGAGACAAGCTCTCATACCACTGATCCAGATTATTTTCGGCATGAAATGAGATCGGAGATATAATAAACAAATGCATAGATATATCGCAGATATTCAATAATATAATAGAAATGTATCAGAGATGCAACCATAAACACAGATATAAAGTAATACATGATTTCTATTAATGAAAGAAATGTACAAAGACTGTAAAAATACAGAGTGAAAGACTCGCTAGAATGGTGGTAGCTTATCTCTGAGAAGAGATGTGACAGCTACTCGCATTCGAAAGAAGATGACAATGAGGCTCTAAAGGAATTTTTATAATAAGTAGGAATGCCAAAAACCCTAGACATACAAAAACCTAACCCTAGGAGATGAAGCGCCAAAAGTCATGTGGGCCCCGTTTGGGTAAGTGAGTACATCAACTTCCCAAGGTCGCAACATTTGCATACGATCTCCGTTTTAGGTGTGTGATATATATTTGGAAAGGTATCATCGAGGAGATTAATTTTGGGAGCTCAATATTCCTACTTCTATCGTTAAGAACCTTGATCTCGAAAAACCTTCATTTGGACCCTGAAAATGGCCTGGGAAGTTAAAACCTACTAAAAATAGTAAATTGCCAAAATTGCTAGAAAACTGTTTTGAGGCATTTGGAAAAGGTGGGTGGCCACCGATATCCACCTGGATCAATCCTCCCTCCTTAGGAAGAAATGGTCTCCATTGCATTGAGTTCCTGGGGGAGAGGGAAAATTGTTTGTTGAATCTGCATCTTGGTGAGTTGCTTGTCTTGTTGGAGACCTCGCGCTGCTCAGTTTGTGGAAATCTGTCATGAACCTGTTGAGGTTGAGGATATTCAACAAGTTAAGATACATGAGAGAACGATGTGCATAAGGAATATTTTCACTTTGCTACAGCCTTGTCGACCTTCTTCTGTTGGATAGAAGGTTCTTGGGGCAAGGCTATAGTGGTTGTAGTGTCCTTTTGTTCTCCTTTTGAACCGATTGTGAAGAAGATGAATTGTGTAGTATGACATACTACCTTGCGAAACTTTTTAGGTGGAACAATAGTTGGAACTACCTCTGGTATTCTGTAGAGATGACCCCCCAAAGTAACAATGACACTACAGGGTCAAGACTCATAAGCAGCATGGCATCTCAACATATATGGTTGGCCCAAGAGAACATCACAGACATCCAGTGGGGCAACATCACATAATATCTCATCCTTGAAGGGTTGGATGTCGTATGACAATCGACACTGTTGGTTGACACAGAGATCTCGTCCTTGCCGAAGCCACCCAATGTTGTAGGGTTGCGGGTGTGGTGTTTTCAGCAATCCCAACTATTTGACGACCTCTGCTGAGATGAGTTTTCTCTGGCTTTCACTATCAACAATAAAATGCAGTGGGTTCCCCTTCACCCACATCTATGAATGAAAAAGGTGCTCCCACTCTTCAGTATCTATTGGTTCTTCTAGTTGAATTGTTGTGGTCGTGACAATATCAGTGGGGTCTGCATCAATGATCTGTCCTTTACCAGTATTTTCAGAATCAGATTATGAATCAAGGTTTGGCTCCTTGTCTTTGATCTCAGCCACCAATGACTGTTTTGAGCGATATTCATCGATGTTGTGCCAGGGGATTTTGTTGAATTCACACCATTTTTCAGTGTCCTTCTTTGTCTTCCCGTGACCCTTCTTTTCCTATGTCTTGGACTGGTTTTTGGGAGACTGTTTGTTAGGGCTGTCTTTGTCATACTTTTGTTGTTGCGGATTTGTAGACCCAAATTCCCATTTGTTCTGGTGCTTAAATTTCTTCTCAATTTTAACAACATATCGATAAGCAGCACCGAGTGATGAGATGTCCAGAAAATCCATTTCAGTCTGGATGTATATATGTAGACCCCCACGGTATTTCAGAACCAAATGTCACTCAGATTCTTTGATAACTAGCTTGGTGCGCAAGGTATGGAAGGTATTGGTGAACTCTGTAACTGCTTGGCCCCTCTCTTGCCGCAGTGTGATCCATCTCATGTACTGGTCCTCATAGTTGCCAACAGGGTAATACTGTTCTTTTACCGCATCCACAAAAAAATCCCAAGTGGGATCGACCCCATATATTGCATACTCCTCTGTGGAACATTTCTTCCAGTAAGTTTCCCACCAATGTTTGACATGAGGGAGAGCTTTAAGGTGTGCGAATGTGATATTTTCTTTGTCAGAAAAATTGTGAACAAAGAAATATCCTTCTAGCAGATTTAACCATTTTTCTAGGGCTTCTGCATCTATCTGTCCTTCAAATACAGGAATATCAAAATTAACTTGTACCTTGAAAGGCAAGGTGCCTCCAAAGTGGCCACTTGATGAATATGTGCATGATTCTATCGGCATGCATTGAAGTACGTGGGAAAAATTCTCCTTCATTTCGTCCCTCTGTTGCGTGAGAGCTTGCTCAAGCAACAACTTGATAGGATTGTTTGCTTCGTCGTTTTTCTTTTCTTCTGCCATTGATGGTTTCTTGGGTGTGCGAGAGCGATTGTATTCAAGAGAGAGAAGATCGAGACCCAACTTTATATAATCGGACCTCGTCAGGGACATGCACTGAAAAAATGATCAAGATCTGGATTATTTTCGGCACGAAATGAGATCGGAGATATAATAAAGAAATGCATAGAGATATCATAGATATTCAATAATATAATAGAAATGTATCAGATATGCAACCATAAACACAAATATATAGTAATACATGATTTCTATTAATGAAAGAAATGTACAGAGACTGTAAAAATACAGAGTGAAAGACTCGCTAGAATGGTGGCAACTTATCTCTAAGAAGAGACGTGACAACTACTCGCATTCACAAGAAGATGATTACAATGAGGCTCTAAAGGCCTTTTTACAATAAGTAGTAATGAAAAAAACCCTAGACATCCAAAACCTAACCCTAGCAGATGAAGCGCCAAAAGTCATGTGGGCCCCATTTGGGTAAGTGAGTATATCAACTTCCCGGGGTCGTAACTTTTGCATACGATTTCCGTTTTAGGCGTGTGATAGCTCGTTGGAAATGTATCATAGAGGAGGTACATTTTGGGGGCTCAATATGAATTTGTCTATTATTGAGAACCTCAATCTCGAAAAACCTTCATTTGGGCCCTCAAAATGGCCTCGGAAGTTAAAATTTGCTAAAAATAGTAAATTGCCAAAATTGCCAGAAAATTGTTTTGAGCCATTTGGAAAAGGTGGGTGGCCACCGACATCCACTTGGATCAATCCTCCCTCCTTAGGAATAAATGGTATCCATTGCATTGAGTTCCTAGGGGAGAGGGAAAAGCGTTTGTTGAATCTGCATCTTGGTGAGCTGCTTGTCTTGTTGGAGACGTCGCATTGCTCAGTTTGTGGAAATCTGTCACAAACCTGTTGAGGTTGAGGCTATTCAACAAGTTGAGATACATGAGAGGATGATGTGTAGAAGGAATCTTTGAACTTTGTTTCATCCTTTTCAACCTTTTTCTGTTGGATAGAAGGTGCTTGGGGCAAGGCTGTAGTGGTTACAATGTCCTTTTGTTCTCCTTTTGAACAGATTGTGAAGAACCTAAATTTTGTAGTATGAGATACTACCTTGAGACACTTTTTACCTGGAACAGTAGTCGGAACTACCTCTAGTATTCTGTAGAGATGAACCCCCAAAGTAACAATGACACTACGGGGTCGAGGCTCATAAAAAACATGGCATATCCACATATATGGTTGGCCCAAGAGAACATCACAGACATCCAGTGGGGTAACATCACATAATACTTCATCCTTGAAGGGTTGGATGTCGTATGATAATTAACACTGTTGGTTGACATAGAGATATCGTTCTTGTCAAATCCACCCGATGTTGTATGGTTGTCGGTGTGGTGTTGTTGACAATCCCAATTGTTTGATGACCTCTGCTGAGATGAGTTTTTTCTGGCTTCCTCTATCAACAATAAAATGCAGTGGGGTCCCCTTCACCCACATCTTTGAATGAAAAAGGCACTCCCCCTCGTCAAGATCTATTGGTTCTTCTGGTTGAAATGTTGTGGTCGCGACAGTAGCAGTGGGGTCTGCGTCAATGATCTGTCCTTTACCAGTATTTTCAGAATCAGATTCTAAATCAGGGTTCGGCTCCTTGTCTTTGATCTCGACCACCAATGACTATTTTGAGCAACATTCATCGGTGTTGTGCCAGGGGATTTTGTGGAAATCACACCGTTTTCTGATGTCCTTCTTTGTCTTCTCGTGACCCTTCTTTTCCCGTGTCTTGGACTGGTTTTCAGGAGACTGTTTGTTAGGGCCGTCTTTGTCATACTTTGGTTGTTGCGTATTTGTAGACCCGAATTCCCATTTGTTTTTGTGCTTAAATTTCTGCTCAATTTTAACAGCATATCTATAAGCAACACAAAGTGATGAGATGTCTAGAAAATACGTTTCAGTCTGGATGTATCTATTTAGAGCCCCACGGTAATTCAGAACCAAATGTCCCTCAGAGTCTTTGATACCCAGATTGGTGCACAAGGTATGGAAGGTATTGGTGAAATCCATAACTGCTTGGCCCCTCTCTTGCCACAGTGTGGTCCATCTCATGTACTGGTCCTCATAGTTGCCAACAGGGTAATACTGTTATTTTACCGCATCCACAAAAAAATCCCAAGTGGCATCGACCCCATATATTCCAGACTCCTCTGTGGAACTTTTCTCCCAGTAAGTTTCCCACCAATGTTTGACATGAGGGAGAGCTTTAAGGTGTGCGAAAGTGATCTTTTCTTTGTCGAAAAAATTATGAACAGAGAAATAACCTTCTAGTAGAGTTAACCATTTTTCTAGGGCTTCTGCATCTATCTGTCCTTCAAATACATGAATATCAAAATTAACTTGTACCTTTAAAGGTGAGGTGCCTCCAAAGTGGACACTTGATGAATATGTCTCTGATGCTATCAACAAACGTTGAAGGATGTGGGAAAAATTCTCCATCATTTCGTTCCTCTATCGCGTGAGAGCTTGCTCAAGCAACAGATTGATAGGATCGTCTGCTCCGTCATTTTTCTTTTCTTCCACCATTGAGGGTTTCTTGGGTGTGCAAGAGAGATTGTATTCAAGAGAGACAAGCTCGAGTCTCACTTTTCTATAATCAGACCTCGTTAGGGATGCGCACTGAAAAAATGATCAAGAGCAGCCTGCTCTGATACCACTGATCCAGATTATTTTCGACACGAAATGAGATCGAAGATATAATAAAGAAATGCACAGACATATCACAGATTTTCAAAAATATAACAGAAATGTATCAAACATGCAACCATAAACACAGATATACAGTAATACACAATTTCTATTAATGAAAGAAATATACAGAGACTATAAAAATACAAAGTGAAAGACTCTCTAGAATGGTGGCAGCTTATCTCTGAGAAGAGATGTGATGGATACTTGCATTCGCAAGAAGATTATTACAATGAGGATATGAAGGCCTTTTTACAATAAGAAGGAATTCCAAAAACCCTAGACATCCAAAAACCTAACCCTAGGAGATGAAGCGCCAAATGTCATGTGGGCCCCGTTTGGGTAAGTGAGTACATCAACTTCTCAGGGTCGTAACATTTGCATATGATCTCCGTTTTAGGCGTGTGATAGCTCGTTGGAAATGTATCATCGAGGAGATTAATTTTGATGGCTCAATATTCCTTTAGCTATCACTTATAGCCTCGATCTAAAAAAACCTTCATTTCGGCCCTAGAAGTTAAAACCTGCTAAAAATAGTAAATTGCCAAAATTGCCAGAAAACTATTTTGAGCCATTTGGAAAAGGTGGGTGGCCACCGATATCCACCTGGATAAATCCTCCCTCCTTAGGAAGAAATGTTCTCCATTGCGTTGAGTTCTTAGGGCAAAGGGAAAACCATTTGTTGAATCTGCATCTTAGTGAGCTGCTTCTCTTGTTGGAGACGTCGCGCTGCTCAGTTTGTGGAAATCTATCACAAACCTGTTGAGGTTGAGGCTATTCAACAAGTCGATATACATGAGAGGACGATGTGCAAAAGGAATCTTTTCACTTTTCTGCATCCTTTTTGACCTGCTTCTATTGGATAGAAGGTGCTTGGGGCAAGGTTGTAGTGGTTGTAGTGTCCTTTTGTTCTCCTTTTGAACAGATTGTGAAGAAGCTGAATTTTATAGTATGAGATACTACCTTGCGACACTTTTTAGGTGGAACAGTAGTCGGAACTACCTCTGGTATTATGTAGAGATGACCCCCCAAAGTAACAATGACACTATGGGGTCGAGACTCATAAACAACAGGGCATCTCCACATATATGGTTGGCCCAAGAGAACATCACAGACATCCAGTGGGGAAACATCACATAATACCTCATCCCTGAAAAGTTGAATGACATATGAAAATCGACACTGTTGGTTGACACAGAGGTCTCGTCCTTGCCGAAGCCACTCGATGTTGTATGGCTATGGGTGTGGTGTTGTCGAAAATCCCAAATGTTTTACGACCTCTCTTGGGGTCCCCATCACCCACATCTGTGAATGAAAAAGGCGCTCCCCCTCTTCAAGATCTGTTGGTTCTTCTGGTTGAATTGTTGCGGTTGCGACAATAGCAGTGGGGTCTGAGCCAATGATCTGTCCTTTACCAGTATTTTCGGAATCAGATTCTGAATTAGGGTTCATCTCCTTACCTTTGATCTCGGCTAGCAATGAATTTTTTGAGCGACATTCATCAATGTTGTGCCAGGGACTTTTGTGGAAATCACACCATTTTCCGGGGTCCTTCTTTGTCTTCCCGTGACCCTTCTTTTCCTATGTCTTGGACTGGTTTTCAGTAGACTATTTGTTAGGGCCGTCTTTGTCATACTTTGGTTGTTGCGGATTTGCAGACCCGAATTCCCGTTTGTTCTGGTGCTTAAATTTCTTCTCAATTTTAATAGCATATCGATAAGTAGCACTGAGTGATGAGATGTCCAGAAAATCCATTTCAGTCTCGATGTATCTATGTAGAGCCCCATGGTATTTTAGAACCAAATGTCGCTTGGAGTCTTTGATACCCAGCTTAGTGTGCATGGTATGGAAGGTATTGGTGAATTCTGGAACTGCTTGTCCCCTCTCTTGCCACAGTGTGTTCCATCTCATGTATTGGTCCTCATAGTTGCCAATAGGGTAATACTGTTCTTTTACCGCATCCAAGAAAAAATGCCAAGTGGGATCGGCCCCATATATTCCAGACTCCTCTGTGGAAATTTGCTCCCAGTAAGTTTCCCACCAATGTTTGACTTGAGGGAGAGCTTTAGGGAGAGAGAAGGTGATCTTTTCTTTGTCGAAAAAATTGTGAACAGAGAAATAACCTTCTAGCAGAGTTAACCATTTTTCTAGGGCTTTTGCATCTATCTATCCTTCAAATACAGGAATATCAAAATTAACTTGTACCTTGAAAGGTGAAGTTCCTCCAAAGTGGCCACTTGATGAATATGTGCCTGATGCTATCGACAGGCATTGAAATATGTGGGAAAAAATCTCCATCATTTCGTAACTATGTCGCGTGAGAGCTTGCTCAAGAAACAGATTGATAGGATCGTCTGCTCCGTAATTTTTTTTTCTTCCGCCATTGACGGTTTCTTGGGTGTGCGAGAGAAATTGTCTTCAAGAGAGACAAGATCGAGACCCAACTTGATATAATCGGACCTCGTCAGGGACATGCACTGAAAAAATGATCAAGAGCAGCCTCCTCTGAAACCACTGATACGGATTATTTTCGACACGAAATGAGATCGAAGATATAATAAATAAATGCATAGAGATATCATAGATATTCAATAATATAATAGAAATGTATCAGAGATGCAACCATAAAAAAATATATACAGTAATACACGATTTCTATTAATGAAAGAAATGTACAGAGACTGTAAAAATACAGAGTGAAAGACTCACTAGAATGGTGGCAGCTTATCTCTGAGAAGAGATGTGACAGCTACTCGCATTCAAAAGAAGATGATTACAATGAGGCTCTGAAGGCCTTTTTATAATAAGAAGGAATGCCAAAAACCCTAGACATCCAAAAACCTAACCCTAGCAGATGAAGCGCCAAAACTCATGTGGGCCCCGTTTGGGTAAGTGAGTACATCAACTTCCCGGGGTCGTAACTTTTGCATACGATCTTCGTTTTAGGCGTGTGATAGCTCGTTGAAAGGGTATCATCGAGGATATTAATTTTGGGGGATCAATATGTATTTTTCTATTATTGAGAACCTCTATCTCGAAAAACCTTCATTTGGGCCCTCAAAATGGCCCCGGAAGTTAAAACCTGCTAAAAATA
>ML809210.1:82815-104143 GCA_009831015.1 Picea engelmannii
CACTTGATGAATATGTCTCTGATGCTATCAACAAACGTTGAAGGATGTGGGAAAAATTCTCCATCATTTCGTTCCTCTATCGCGTGAGAGCTTGCTCAAGCAACAGATTGATAGGATCGTCTGCTCCGTCATTTTTCTTTTCTTCCACCATTGAGGGTTTCTTGGGTGTGCAAGAGAGATTGTATTCAAGAGAGACAAGCTCGAGTCTCACTTTTCTATAATCAGACCTCGTTAGGGATGCGCACTGAAAAAATGATCAAGAGCAGCCTGCTCTGATACCACTGATCCAGATTATTTTCGACACGAAATGAGATCGAAGATATAATAAAGAAATGCACAGACATATCACAGATTTTCAAAAATATAACAGAAATGTATCAAACATGCAACCATAAACACAGATATACAGTAATACACAATTTCTATTAATGAAAGAAATATACAGAGACTATAAAAATACAAAGTGAAAGACTCTCTAGAATGGTGGCAGCTTATCTCTGAGAAGAGATGTGATGGATACTTGCATTCGCAAGAAGATTATTACAATGAGGATATGAAGGCCTTTTTACAATAAGAAGGAATTCCAAAAACCCTAGACATCCAAAAACCTAACCCTAGGAGATGAAGCGCCAAATGTCATGTGGGCCCCGTTTGGGTAAGTGAGTACATCAACTTCTCAGGGTCGTAACATTTGCATATGATCTCCGTTTTAGGCGTGTGATAGCTCGTTGGAAATGTATCATCGAGGAGATTAATTTTGATGGCTCAATATTCCTTTAGCTATCACTTATAGCCTCGATCTAAAAAAACCTTCATTTCGGCCCTAGAAGTTAAAACCTGCTAAAAATAGTAAATTGCCAAAATTGCCAGAAAACTATTTTGAGCCATTTGGAAAAGGTGGGTGGCCACCGATATCCACCTGGATAAATCCTCCCTCCTTAGGAAGAAATGTTCTCCATTGCGTTGAGTTCTTAGGGCAAAGGGAAAACCATTTGTTGAATCTGCATCTTAGTGAGCTGCTTCTCTTGTTGGAGACGTCGCGCTGCTCAGTTTGTGGAAATCTATCACAAACCTGTTGAGGTTGAGGCTATTCAACAAGTCGATATACATGAGAGGACGATGTGCAAAAGGAATCTTTTCACTTTTCTGCATCCTTTTTGACCTGCTTCTATTGGATAGAAGGTGCTTGGGGCAAGGTTGTAGTGGTTGTAGTGTCCTTTTGTTCTCCTTTTGAACAGATTGTGAAGAAGCTGAATTTTATAGTATGAGATACTACCTTGCGACACTTTTTAGGTGGAACAGTAGTCGGAACTACCTCTGGTATTATGTAGAGATGACCCCCCAAAGTAACAATGACACTATGGGGTCGAGACTCATAAACAACAGGGCATCTCCACATATATGGTTGGCCCAAGAGAACATCACAGACATCCAGTGGGGAAACATCACATAATACCTCATCCCTGAAAAGTTGAATGACATATGAAAATCGACACTGTTGGTTGACACAGAGGTCTCGTCCTTGCCGAAGCCACTCGATGTTGTATGGCTATGGGTGTGGTGTTGTCGAAAATCCCAAATGTTTTACGACCTCTCTTGGGGTCCCCATCACCCACATCTGTGAATGAAAAAGGCGCTCCCCCTCTTCAAGATCTGTTGGTTCTTCTGGTTGAATTGTTGCGGTTGCGACAATAGCAGTGGGGTCTGAGCCAATGATCTGTCCTTTACCAGTATTTTCGGAATCAGATTCTGAATTAGGGTTCATCTCCTTACCTTTGATCTCGGCTAGCAATGAATTTTTTGAGCGACATTCATCAATGTTGTGCCAGGGACTTTTGTGGAAATCACACCATTTTCCGGGGTCCTTCTTTGTCTTCCCGTGACCCTTCTTTTCCTATGTCTTGGACTGGTTTTCAGTAGACTATTTGTTAGGGCCGTCTTTGTCATACTTTGGTTGTTGCGGATTTGCAGACCCGAATTCCCGTTTGTTCTGGTGCTTAAATTTCTTCTCAATTTTAATAGCATATCGATAAGTAGCACTGAGTGATGAGATGTCCAGAAAATCCATTTCAGTCTCGATGTATCTATGTAGAGCCCCATGGTATTTTAGAACCAAATGTCGCTTGGAGTCTTTGATACCCAGCTTAGTGTGCATGGTATGGAAGGTATTGGTGAATTCTGGAACTGCTTGTCCCCTCTCTTGCCACAGTGTGTTCCATCTCATGTATTGGTCCTCATAGTTGCCAATAGGGTAATACTGTTCTTTTACCGCATCCAAGAAAAAATGCCAAGTGGGATCGGCCCCATATATTCCAGACTCCTCTGTGGAAATTTGCTCCCAGTAAGTTTCCCACCAATGTTTGACTTGAGGGAGAGCTTTAGGGAGAGAGAAGGTGATCTTTTCTTTGTCGAAAAAATTGTGAACAGAGAAATAACCTTCTAGCAGAGTTAACCATTTTTCTAGGGCTTTTGCATCTATCTATCCTTCAAATACAGGAATATCAAAATTAACTTGTACCTTGAAAGGTGAAGTTCCTCCAAAGTGGCCACTTGATGAATATGTGCCTGATGCTATCGACAGGCATTGAAATATGTGGGAAAAAATCTCCATCATTTCGTAACTATGTCGCGTGAGAGCTTGCTCAAGAAACAGATTGATAGGATCGTCTGCTCCGTAATTTTTTTTTCTTCCGCCATTGACGGTTTCTTGGGTGTGCGAGAGAAATTGTCTTCAAGAGAGACAAGATCGAGACCCAACTTGATATAATCGGACCTCGTCAGGGACATGCACTGAAAAAATGATCAAGAGCAGCCTCCTCTGAAACCACTGATACGGATTATTTTCGACACGAAATGAGATCGAAGATATAATAAATAAATGCATAGAGATATCATAGATATTCAATAATATAATAGAAATGTATCAGAGATGCAACCATAAAAAAATATATACAGTAATACACGATTTCTATTAATGAAAGAAATGTACAGAGACTGTAAAAATACAGAGTGAAAGACTCACTAGAATGGTGGCAGCTTATCTCTGAGAAGAGATGTGACAGCTACTCGCATTCAAAAGAAGATGATTACAATGAGGCTCTGAAGGCCTTTTTATAATAAGAAGGAATGCCAAAAACCCTAGACATCCAAAAACCTAACCCTAGCAGATGAAGCGCCAAAACTCATGTGGGCCCCGTTTGGGTAAGTGAGTACATCAACTTCCCGGGGTCGTAACTTTTGCATACGATCTTCGTTTTAGGCGTGTGATAGCTCGTTGAAAGGGTATCATCGAGGATATTAATTTTGGGGGATCAATATGTATTTTTCTATTATTGAGAACCTCTATCTCGAAAAACCTTCATTTGGGCCCTCAAAATGGCCCCGGAAGTTAAAACCTGCTAAAAATAGTAAATTGCCAAAATTGCCAGAAAATTGTTTTGAGGCATTTGGAAAAGGTGGGTGGCCACCGACATCCACCTAGATCAATCCTCCCTTCTTGGGAAGTAATGGTATCCATTGCGTTGATTTCCCGGGGGAGAGGGAAAAGCGTTTGTTGAATCTGCATCTTGAAGAGTTGCTTGTCTTGTTGGAGACGTCGCATTGCTCAGTTTGTGGAAATCTGTCACGAACCTGTTGAGGTTGAGGCTTTTCAACAAGTCGAGGTACATGAGAGGACAATGTGCAGAAGGAATCTTTCACTTTGCTGTAGCCTTGTCGACTTGATTCTGTTGGATAGAAGGTGCTTGGGGCAAGGCTGTAGTGGTTACAATGTCCTTTTGTTCTCCTTTTGAACAGATTGTGAAGAACCTGAATTTTGTAGTATGAGATAATACCTTGTGACACTTTTTACATGTAACAGTAGGCGGAACTACCTCTGGTATTCTTTAGAGATGAACCCCCAAAGTAACAATGACACTACAGGGTCGAGAGTCATAAACAGCATGGCGTCTCCACATATATGGTTGGCCCAAGAGAACATCACAGACATCCAGTGGGGCAACATCACATAATACCTCATCCTTGAAGGGTTGGATTTCGTATGACAATCGACATTGTTGGTTGACACAGAGATATCGTCCTTGTCGAAGCCACCCGATGTTGTATGGTTGCGGGTGTGGTGTTGTCGACAATCCCAATTGTTCGACGACCTCTGTTGAGATGAGTTTTTTTTGGCTTCCGCTCTCAACAATAAAATGCAGCGGGGTCCCCTTCACCCACATCTGTGAATGAAAAAGGCGCTCCCCCTCTTCAGGATCTGTTGGTTCTTCTGGTTGAATTGTTGTGGTCGTGACAATAGCAGTGGGGTCTGCGTCAATGATCTGTCCTTTACCAATATTTTCATAATCATATTCTGAATCAGGGTTCGGCTCCTTGTCTTTGATCTCGACCACCAATGACTATTTTTAGTGACATTCATCGATGTTGTGCCAGGAGTTTTTGTGGAAATCACACAATTTTCCGGTGTCCTTCTTTGTCTTCCCGTGACCCTTCTTTTCCTGCATCTTGGACTGGTTTTTTGGAGACTGTTTGTTAGGGCCATCTTTGTCATACTTTAGTTTTTGCGGATTTGCAGACCCAAATTCCCGTTTGTTCTGGTGCTTAAATTTATGCTCAATTTTAACAACATATTGATACGCAGCACCGAATGATGAGATGTCCAAAAAATCCATTTCATTCTGGATGTATCTGTGTAGAGCCCCAAGGTATTTTAGAACCAAATATCGCTCGGAGTATTTGATACCCAACTTGGTGCACAAGGTATGGAAGGTATTGGTGAACTCCAGAACTACTTGGCCCCTCTCTTGATGTAGTGTGGTCCATCTCATGTACTGGTCCTCATAGTTGCCAATAGGGTAATACTTTTCTTTTACCGCATCCAAAAAAAAATCCCAAGTGGGATCGACCCCATATATTCCAGACTCATCTATGGAACTTTGCTTCCAGTAAGTTTCCCACTAATGTTTGACATGAGGGAGATCTTTAAGGAGTGCGAAGGTGATCTTTTCTTTGTCAGAAAAATTCTGAACAGAGAAATAACCTTCTAGCAGAGTTAACCATTTATCTAGGGCTTCTGCATCTATCTTTCCTTCAAATATAGGAATATCAAAATTAACTTGTACCCTGAAAGGTGAGGTGCCTCCAAAGTGGCCACTTGATAAATATGTTTCTGATGCTATTGGTAGACGTTGAAGGATGTGGGAAAAATTCTCCATCATTTTGTTCCTCTGTCGTGTGAGAGATTTCTCAAGCAACAGATTGATAGGATCGCCTGCTCCGTCATTTTTTTCTTCTTCTTCCATTAAGGGTTTCTTGGACCTCGTCGGGGACATGCACTGAAAAAATGATCAAGAGCAACCTGCTCTGATACCACTGTTCCAGATTATTTTTGGCACGAAATGAGATCGGAGATACAATAAAGAAATGCACATAGATATCGCAAATATTCAATAATATAACAGAAATGTATCATACATGCAACCATAAACACAGATATACAGTAATACATGATTTCTATTAATGAAATAAATATACAGAGACTATAAAAATACAGAGTGAAAGACTCGCTAGAATGGTGTTAGCTTATCTCTGAGAAGAGATGTGACGGCTACTCACATTCACAAGAAGATGATTACAATGAGGCTTTGAATTCCTTTTTACAATAAGCAGGAATTCCCAAAACCCTAGATATCCAAAAACCTAACCCTAGGAGATGAAGTGCCAAAAGTCATGTGGGCCTCGTTTGGGTAAGTGAGTACATCGACTTCTCGGGGTCGTAACGTTTGCATACGATATCCATTTTAGGTGTGTGATAGCTCGTTGGAAACGTATCGTCGAGGAGATTCATTTTGGGTCTCAATATTCCTTCGGCCATCTTTGATAACCTCGATCTCGAAAAACCTTCATTTGGGCCCTCAAAATAGCCCCGGAAGTTAAAACCTGCTAAAAATAGTAAATTGCCAAAGTTACCAGAAAATTGTTTTGAGCCATTTGGAAAAGGTGGGTGGCCACCGATATCCACCTGGATCAATCCTCGCTCCTTAGGAAGCAATGGTCTTCGTTGTGTTGAGTTCCCGGGGGAGAGGGAAAAATGTTTGTTGAATATGCATCTTGGTGAGTTGCTTGTCTTGCTAGAGACGTCGCGTTGCTCAGTTTGTGGAAATCTGTCACGAACCTGTTGAGGTTGAGGTTGTTCAACAAGTTGAGATACATTTGAGGATGATGTGCAGAAGGAATCTATGCACTTTGCTACAACCTTGTCCTTTTGTTCTCCTTTTGAATAGATTGTGAAGAAGCTGAATTTTGTAGTATGAGATACTACCTTGTGACACTTTTTAGGTGGAACAATAGTCGGAACTACCTCTGGTATTCTATAGAGATGACCCCACAAAGAAGCAATGACACTACGGGGTTGAGAATTATAAACAACATGGCGTCTCCACATATATGGTTGGCCCAAGAGAACAACACAGACATCCAGTGGGGCAACATCACATAATACCTCATCCTTCAAGGGTTAGATGCCATATGACAATCGACATTGTTGGTTGACATAGAGATCTCGTCCTTGCCGAAGCCACCCGATGTTGTATGGTTGCAGGTGTGGTGTTGTCGACAATCCAAACTGTTTGACGACCTCTGCTAAGATGAGGTTTTTCTATCTTCTGTTTTAAAAAGAAAATGCAGCAGGGTCCCCTTCACCCACATCTGTAAATGAAAAAGGCACTCCCCCTCTTCATGATCTGTTGGTTCTTCTGGTTGAATTGTTGCGGTCAAGGCAATAGAAGTGGGGTCTGTGTTAATGATCTATCCTTTACCGGTATTTTCAGAATCAGATTCTGAATCAGGTTTCGGCTCCTTGTCTTTGATATCGGCCACCAATGACTATTTTGAGCAACACTCATCGATGTTGTGCCAGGGGATTTTGTGGAAATCACACCATTTGCCGGTGTCCTTCTTTGTCTTCCCGTGACCCTTCTTTTCCTATGTCTTGGACTGTTTTTTTGGAGACTGTTTGTTAGGGCCATCTTTGTCATACTTTGGTTGTTGCGGATTTGCAGACCCAAATTCCCATTTGTTCTGGTGCTTAAATTTTCTCTCAATTTTAACAGCATATCGATAAGCAACATCAAGTGATGAGATGTCCAGAAAATCCATTTCATTCTGGATGTATCTGTGTAGAGCCCCACGGTATTTCAGAACCAAATGTCACTCGGATTCTTTGATACCCGACTTGGTGCACAAGGTATGGAAGGTATTGGTGAAATCTGGAACTGCTTGGGCCCTCTCTTGTCGCAGTGTGGTCCATCTCATGTATTGGTCCTCATAGTTGCCAACAGGGTAATACTGCTCTTTTAACGCATCCACAAAAAAATCCCAAGTGGGATCGGCCCCATATATTCCAAACTCCTCTGTGGAACTTTTCTCCCAGTAGGTTTCCCACCAATGTTTGACATGAGGGAGATCTTTAAGGAGTGCGAAGGTGATCTTTTCTTTGTCGGAAAATTTGTGAACAGAGAAATAACCTTCTAGTAGAGTTAACCATTTTTCTAGGGCTTCTGCATCTATATGTCCTTCAAATATAGGAATATCAAAATTAACTTGTACCTTGAAAGGCGAGGTGCCTCCAAAGTGGCCACTTAATGAAGATGCGTCTGATTCTATCGGCATGCGTTGAAGGATGTGGGAAAAATTCTCCATCATTTCGTCCCTCTGTCGCGTGAGAGCTTGCTCAAGCAACAGATTGATAGGATCATCTACTCCATCATTTTTCTTTTCTTCCGCCATTGAGGATTTCTTGGGTGTGAGAGAGTGATTGTCTTCAAGAGAGACAATCTCAAGACCCAACTTTCTATAATCAGACCTCTTTGGGGACATGCACTAAAAAAATAATCAAGAGCAGCCTGCTCTGATACCACTGATCCAGATTATTTTCGGCACGAAATGAGATCGGAGATATAATAAAGAAATGCACAGAGATATCGCAGATATTCAATAATATAACATAAATGTATCAGGGATGCAACCATAAACATAGATATACAATAATACACGATTTCTATTATTGAAAGAAATGTACAAAGACTGTAAAAATACAGAGTGAAAGACTCGCTAGAATGGTGGCAGGTTATCTCTGAGAAGAGATGTGATGGCTACTTGCATTCGCAAGAAGATGATTACAATGAGGCTCTGAATGCCTTTTTACAATAATCAAGAATGCAAAAAACCCTAGACATCCAAAAACCTTACCCTAGGAGATGAAGCGCCAAAAGTCATGTGGGCCCCGTTTGGGTAAGTGAGTACATCAACTTCCCGGGGTCGTAACTTTTGTATACGATCTCCGTTTTAGGTGTGTGATATATCGTTGGAAAGGTATCGTCGAGGAGATTTATTTTGAGGGCTCAATTATGCCTTTGAATATCATTGAGAACCTATATCTCTAAAAACCTTCATTTGGTCCCTCAAAATGGCCCCGAAAGTTAAAACCTGCTAAAAATAGTAAATTGCCAAAATTGCCAGAAAATTGTTTTGAGCCATTTGGAAAAGGTGGGTGGCCACCGATATCCACCTAGATCACTTATGATCATGTGAGATACAAGGGGATGGAACGAAGATCTTGGAGGAGTTTTTGAAACATCAACTCTGATTTTAAGTGCTTCATTATTTATTTCCATTAATAGATAACTTGTCCCATTCCTTTCATGTTTATGTGTTTAAGTGTTTACATGTATATTTTTGTGAAAATCATCGTAGATAGATCTATTCTTACTTAAAATTATGGTGTGGAAGAAAGGGATCTCCTCTTGTTCTTTTGCAGGTTTTTTCTTGTGCCTAGGAGCTTGGATATCAAGGTGAAAGGTTGGAGCAGTGAGGAAAACTATCATAAAAAGGTATTTCATCCATCTCTATCCTCTTACTTTGATTGTTGAAATAGGTCTAAATGGAAAGTAGTTACCATTTTTTTTCCTTCTGTATTGGATCATAGAAGGGGTTTTTATCCAAGGGGGGTTTCTCCTGTCTGCAGGGGGAATTCATCACAACATGCATGAAGGATAGCCATCATTTCCTTCTTATATGTCGATTTTCCAAAATTGTGGTCACACAATTTCTTACTAGTGAACACCAAGGGGAATCCTTCTTACATAAATATTACTATGAGACCTCTTCTCGAGGCATCACATTCCAAGAAAAAAGTATTATTAAATTCAAGCATTGCTAATACTAGAGTAGTACACATGGCATCCTTTAAATAAGAAAAGGCATGTGCTACTACCTCACTCCAGACAAAAGATTCTTTTTAAGGAGTGAATTTAGGGGAGCTACAATTTTTCAAAAAAAATTCACAAATTTCCTATATCCAGTAAGTCCTAGGAATCCCTTCAAAATCTTCAGTGTTTTGGAACAGGTCCAATATTTCATAGCTACCACTTTATTTGGATCAACTCATACTCCCTCCAAACTTACAATGTGAACATAATATTCAGCCACGGGAGCCCCAAAAGAACATTTGGAGAAATTCATGAATAATTGGTTAACTCTCAAGAGTTCCAAGGAATTATCAACATTATTTGTGTGTGATTACCATGTTTTATTGTATATCAAGATATCATCAAAGAAAACCAACACAAAATTTCATAGGAAGGGTCTAAAAATATTATTTGGGAGGCTTTGGAAAGTGGATGGATCATTAAAAAGACCGAAAGGCATCAATAAAAACTCATAATGGATTTTGTGTGTTCTAAAGGTTGTCTTAGGAAAGTTTATCTATTTCATCCTGATTTTTGGTACCCTAAATGCATATCAAGCTTAGTGAAAAATGTTTCTCCATGAAGTTCATGTAGAAGATCATCAATTAGTGGGATGGAAAAAGTTTCCTTGATTGTAAAATTATTGAGAGCCCTAAAATCAGGACAAATGCGCCAAGTTCCTTCCTTATTTAACACCATGACTACTAGTGATGAGTAAGGGGTGGTGTTGGGATGTATGGCCACTTCCTATAATAGTTCTTGAATGATATTTTATATTTCATTATTTTGTGTAAAAATGGTGTCGATAAGGACATACATTTGATGGTTGACTTTCGGGAATTATGGGAATGCCATGTTCATGTTCTCCTCGAGAAGGGAATAGCACCTCGAAATAGGCATGAGTTGTGTGATGCATTGTATAAAAAGGAAACCTGCACTGGGTAGCTACAATATTTGTAACTTAGATGAGCCAGCAAGCCCTTTGCAGTTGGCATACAGAACATACAACATTATTTGGCCATTGATGAAGGGTAGCACCCCAAAACAGGCATGAGTTATGTGATGTATTATTTAAAAAAGGGACCTACACTAAATTTCTACAACATCTGTAATTTAAGATGATCCCTCAGGCCCTTTGTAGTTGGCATACAGAACATACAACATTGTTTAGCCATTGATGAGGGGTAGCGCCCCGAAATATACATGAGTTCTATGATGTATTATTTAAAAAGGTGACCTACACTAGGTGGCTACAACAACCATAACTTAACATGACCCCTTGGGACCTTTTTAGTTGGAATACAAAACATACAACATTGTTTTTCCATTGATGATGGGTAGTTCCCCGAAATAGGTGTGAGTTCTGTGATGTATTATTTAAAAGGGGGACTTGCACATGTGTGGTATACCAGTAGTACTCAACCCAATATCTCAGGCAACTAACTAAGGAGGTCCAACCATGCCCTTAGTCATACTACTTGACTACCCACATACTAGAGAGTGATATTCCTAAGTGTTATTATTGGTTTACTATAGCAACAATATGGTCAATTAGCTTACCTAGAGATGGTTTTAGGTATACCTAGGGGACTTTCTATATACCTGATGGTATGTGGAAGTAAGATTCTATATACAGGTATTTTCTTATGTGGTACTACTCGGAGGGGTACCAACAGGGGTTACAAGTGTTTCCAAAAATTTGATTCCACTTGTATTTCCTGCATGTATTCTTCTCCCACCATAATTTTACCCATTGAACGAAAAATCACTATGTTATTTAAAGATGTTGAAACATGTCTCTAAAAACATTTTTGGATCTTGTTGAACCAAGAAAAAACTCTTAAAATCACAAGAAAATAACTTACTTGTTCAAGGTAGGGTTTGAGGCTGAAAATGTAAAATTATCACAATTTTTGCTATACTTATCAGATTGGCTATTATGACTCCAACTATGAATTGTCACAAATTCTCTAGATATATTGGCACTAGTTTGATTGAAATATGTGCACTATATTGAAATATATCCAATTTTCAAAATCTGTGGCCATCACCGAAAAAATCCTAAAAATGATTGATTTTAAATCAATGATATCTCCACTTCTTGGACTCCATTTTGGATATTTTTTTTAACTTGGGTATTTTTTCAAGAGAAATTTGTATCTATGGTTGGTTTCTTCAAATTTTTCATAGAAAGTTTCAAAATATTACCTGAATTATGTTGTCCTTTTTTTTCCGAGAAAAATCAACAAAAAGAAGAAAAATATAATCCCACTTTGTGCCCAAAAAATTCTCCCACTTCATGACAAGAAAGAGATTAGATACCGCTTGTAATGTACTCAACCCCAAAAATTCATATCATTCACATAAAATGTAGTGAAAACCCAAATAACATAAGAGAAAATAGATAACCCTTGAGAAATATCTCTTGATAATAAAAAATAGAGATCCATGTTCACTTCCTTCTTCAATGGGAAAACCTCCTATATAAAAGTTCCAAATACAATAACAATTCCTGAAAAAACATTACATAACATTATACTCAATATATAACTATTATTGGAGTTACTTCACACACACCTAGGATTTATTTTTCCTAAGGTTTTTCCTTTTTAATTAGCCATCATCCAGTCTCCTATATTTTAGGGGAGAATATTCGCTTTCAGTTGACACTTCAGTTTGACTAGTTGAGTTGAGTTTAGATGCTGCATTGATTTTGTCACCATGCAACATTGGTATCATCACCTGCTAATGTGAACTTGCCTTGGGATCATCGCCATACTGGTGCATTACCCTTGATTCCATGAGTTAACTTCTCACTACTCTATGTTCAGACAGTTAACTGAAGACTAGTTGACTAGTTAAACTCAACTAGGTGGCAATTCACTCTCTTAACTGCCTGAGAGACTAGAGTAGGTGGAAATTCACTCCCGTAACTATTGGTGTGTGTCCATATCACTCTATACCACCACTATGGCGCATTGGTTCTCCTCAAGTGCACACTCATTGAGTTATACAGAGTATATTATGTGTAAATTATTCATTAATCATAATGGTTAATGAGAATTCTTTCATTCTTTCTTTCCTTCTTCTTCTTTCTCCAATTCTCTCTGAAAATGTGTGTATTATTTTTTATCTAGATATATTTTATGTAGTTTCAACACATTTACATGGTATCATATCTAATGGAATGCTAAGAAAAAGATACACCAAAAATTTTTGCAGGTGCAAAAGATTGAAGACATCGGAAAGATGGATTTCCAAAAAGAATTCATTCTTACACCTTACAACTATTTTGCATGGAAGGAGAAAATAGCCATACATCTCCGAACCAGAGGTTTGTACATGTTAACCTTGAATACATATACAAAACTGACATCAGCCATAGAAAAATCCAAGTACTTAAATCGCATGGATGAGGCACTCGGAATAATTTACAGTCTTATTTCTCTCGATCTCCTTTTTCACATATCTTCCTGTAAGACTCCCAATGAAGCCTGGACCACCTTGGAAGGGATATTTTGCAAACAATATGAGATGAGGGGACACATGTTTTAGGTGGAGATTCTCACATTGGATCCAAAAAGATTCGACAATATCCAAGATTTCTTTACAAAATTCAAGGATTTACTATCGCAACTCAAATCTTGCGGGGTTGATAAATCGAAGGAGGAGAAACAAATGGTTCTCACCATTTTCTCCAACATTGGTCCTGAATTCTTTGTATTTTTATCCACATTCCATTCTATCAGATTCACCTCCAGAGCCACCTGGAAGATGCTTTCTCTTGAGGAATTTATCGAATCCTTGACACAAGAGAAAACCAAGCGCATCAACATGGGAACAATCAAAGGCCTAAGGGCACATTCACTCACTATGCATGATGGAAGACAAAAATATCAGAAATATAATGATAAATATAAAAGAAAATCTCATGCACATCTGAAGAAGCAAGGGTACACAAAACCCTTCACCAATGCCTCTGGATCCAAAGGGGAAAAGGGAAGAAAATGGGAGAAATGCTCGTACTGTCAAAAAGGATTCCATCCAAAATCTGCATGCATGCAAAATAAAATATATCTGATGTCTCAAATACTTCAGAAAAAAATCCTTGGATATTGCATCCCTGAGGGTGCCAAGAAGAAGAAGCAAGAAGATCTGAATTCCAAGAAAGGCAATTCTATCCATGCCTTGACTTCCATCAACTCCTCTCCTGATGCTTGGATCATAGATTCAAGAGCATCACATCACATGTATGCCTCAAAATTAGTATATTCTTCTTTGGATACATGCAAAGGTCCTCCTATTCTGATGGGGGACAACTCTTTTGTTGAAGTCACCGAAAAAGGAAGGATTGAACTCACCAACAGAAGCTTCAAGAATGTGTTGTACGTTCCTAAACTTTTTTTCAACCTTCTCTCCATGTATCAGATGATGAATTTTGGCACCGAAAAGAAATTCATATTCACACCAAATTCCATGTACATCTACGACATGAAAACCAATTACAGGGTTTCTACTGGTGAGGTAAATCATCAGTCTAGATTGTATACATTTTTTGAATTCATTGAACCTGATTCTGCTTTACTGCTTACTCATGTTGATGAAAGTAGTAGGATATGGCATGAAAGGTTTGCACATTTGAATTTCAGATACATGCAACAATTTAGCAAGAAAATATTGGTTGATGTTCTACCATACATCCATTTCTCCAAGGGAGTATGTGAGGGATGTGTTCTCGAAAAACACCCTCAAGAGAAATTCGAAAAAGGAAAGTCTCAGTGAACTTTCACACCTTGAAATATGATCCACAGTGACCTTATGGGTCCTTTTCTACATCCATCCATCAACAAAGCGAGGTTTTTTCTCATTTTTGTTGATGATTTCTCAAGTTTTACATGGATCTACTTTCTCAGGAAAAAATCTGAGGTCTTTCAACACCTCAAAGATTTCAAATCCTTGGTTGAGACACAGTCTGAAAAGAAGATCAAAGTCCTTCGAACTGATAATGAGGGAGATTATGTAACTCATAAGATCCATAATATTTTCCATGAGGTAGGGATTCAGTTGCAGCATGCAATTCCCTATACTCTGCAGCAAAACGGAGTTGTTGAGTAGAAAAACAGATCTCTAAAGGAGATGACATATTGCATGCTGCATGAAAAGTCACTACCACAAAGACTATGGACCGAAGCACTTAATTGTGCAACATACATCCAAAACAGATCTCCCCATAGATCTGTCAAGGACAATACCCCCTATGAGGCTTGGAGTGGCCTCAAACCGGAAGTGACTCACTTTCGCATTTTTGATTCACTTGCATGGGCCTGGATTCTCTCAGAAAAGATAAAGGCACTTGATCCATAGAGAACTGATTGCATTTTTTTTGGCTACCCTGACGATGTGAAGGGATATAGACTTATTGACCTATCCTCAGACTGACTCATCATTGAGTAAAGTGTCCAATTCGCGGAAAGTGTCTCGCATGCACCTCAGTAGCCGCATGCAGAGACCTCCTTTCTTCCACCTATCCAAGATGATGAGCATGCACATGATGACTCTTCTTCATACAAGATTTTTGATTCAGGGGACTCAGATGATTCAGATTCAAAGTCAGTACAGTAAGATGCAGATTCAGAGCATCCATATGCATTTGTAGAGCTAAAGCATAGGCCCAAGTGGGCACAGACTACTCTTCAGGATGCATGGGATCTCGTTGGTGATCCAGTCGATATTACGAGGACTCAATATGATTTTGAGGATCCCCCTATTGCACTCACTGCCACTGAACCAGTTCCCTCCAGGCATCTTTTCTTGGTTTAGTCTTCAGATCCACAGTATTATGGTGAGGCTGTTGGAAATCCTTTTTGGGAATCCACCATGCAAGAGGAGTACAACTCCCTCCTCGAGAACCAAACTTGGGATCTGGTTCCCCTTCCTTCTAGGAGGAAACTTGTCATATGCAGATGGGTCTATAGAACCAAGAGCACATTGGATGGACAGATCAACAGATACAAAGCCAAGATTGTTGCCAAAGGATTTCAACAAGTTCATGGTATTGACTATGATGAGACCTTCACTCCAGTAGAGAATATGGATTCCATGTGATTGGCACTTTCCATTGCGACAGCCAAGGGATGGGAAGTACATCAAATGGATGTGAAGAATGCATTTATTCATGGTGATCTCTATGAGGAGATCTACATGGAGAAGCCCCAGGTATTTATGCATGACTCATCTTTGTTCTATCGATTGAATAAGTCCCTTTATGGCCTGAAGCAGGCTTCGAGGGCATGGCATGCCAAGATGGACTCCTACCTATTGTCACATAACTTTGTACACTGTAAATCAGACCTGAATGTCTACATGCTCAAGACGGATGATTCACTCCTACTCTTAGTTTTGTACGTTGATGATTTTTTGATAATCAATTGCTCAACTTCAACGATTGTTGAAGTCAAGAGGATTCTACATGACAGGTTTTTGATGATGTACATGGGTCCGCTACACTTCTTCCTTGGACTCGAGATCATTCAAGATGCATCAGGCATCAAACTGTCTCAGGCCAAGTATGCATGAGATCTCCTTGAGAGATTTCACATGACAGACTGCAATTCTGCTCCGACTCCTTTCTTATCAGGAGTCAAAATTGAGGATTGTGGGGAGACTCCACTAGTTTATAGCACATTGTACAAACAACTAGTGGGGAGCTTGTTGTGTCTCACACACTCCAGAACAGACCTCTCATATGAAGTTGGCACAGTTTCCAGGTTCATGCAAGAGCCGCATGAGATACATTGGAAAGTTGCAAAGTGTATCCTTCGATACGTACAAGGAACCATCACCTTTAGGATTCATTATGCATCAGAATCTACATTAGATCTCATCGGGTTTACTGATTCTGACTAGGCTGGCAATAGCACTGATCGCAAGTCCACATATGGTTACTCACTCATTATTGGTTCTAGGCTTATATATTGGTTGAGAAAGAAGTAAGTTGTCATTTCTCTATCTTCAGCCAAGGAAGAGTACAAAGGGGTAGTTAACATAACCATTCAGGCTATGTGGCTACAACATTTTCTCATCGATTTGGGAATTCAGTTTCATCGGTTGATCGTCATTTGGTGTGACAACCAAAGAACTCTTAAGTTCTGCAGAGATCCATTTCATAGGCAGGGAATGAAGCACATCGATATCCAAATGTACTACATCCGGGACTTAGTACACGAGGGGATCATTGACCTACAATTTTGTCCTTCAGCAGAATAGATGACTGACATCTTCACCAAGACCTTCATTGAGCAGAAGTTCCATTCTCTGCGAAGTCGTCTTAGAGTGAAGGACACAGTTTCCTAGCAATTCTAGTTCTTATTTTTACATACATTGTACCTTGAGGGGGGGGTTTCCCATGAGGTTTTCCCTCTTTCCTCACTTTATTTCAGTGTATCTTTTGTATTTGGGTACCTAACATGGCCTCGTTGTTGGGACCCATTCTTTATTTTCACCATAGTGATGTTCAGGCGGGGTGTTGGAGTTATTGCACACACACCTATGATTTATTTTTACTAAGGTTTTTCCTTTTTAATTAGTCATTATCCGGTCTCCTATATTTTAGGGGAGAATATTCCACCTGGAGAATATTCTCTTTCAGTTGGCACTTCAGTTTGACTAGTTGAGTTGAGTTTAGATGTTGCATTGGTTTTGTCACCATGCAACATTGGGATCATCACCAGCTAATGCACACTTTCCTTGGGGTCATCACCAGATTGGATCATTACCCTTGATTCTATAACTTCCTAAGAGACTATACTAGGTGGCAGTTCACTCCCGCAACTATTGGTGTGTGTCCAGATCACTCTATACCACCACTATGGCACATTGGTTCTCCTCCATTGTGCACTCATTGAGTTATACAAAGTATATCGAGTGTAAATTATTCATTATTCATAACGGTTAATGAGAATTATTTCATTCTTTCTCTCCTTCTTCTTCTTTCTCCAATTTTCTCTACAAATGTGTGTATTATTGTTTATCTAGATCTATTCTTTGTAGGTTCAACACATTTAAAACTATACATAGAGAATCTTAATTATCTATGGACCCACTTATAATGAGCGTCGACTAACTAATGTGGGACTCATTAATAAAGATGATCATTTTTACAAAGAGTGACTATTAACTAACTATTTAATGGGCCTTATTCAAAGAAGATGGCCGCATACATTAATAAAGTATCTAAGTAATGGGGTTAGGGTAGAACCCTAAGAGACTAAATAGAGATTTTGGATTTTAGGGTTCTACAGTTTTTACAATTACTGCGTCAAAATTAAATGGTATGACATTGCATCTCTTTTCCTATCATTGATATACAGTAAAAAAAAAACAATAATCATAGTTCTTTTTCTATTAAAAAAAAAAAACAAACAAACAAACAATAATCATGTTACTTAAATTTGATTGAAAAAAATATTTGCAAGATTTATAGGTACATGTACTATTGCAAAGGATTTCCTTTGAATGTTGAAAATGATTTAGAATCTCGTAAATATTTTATCCCAATCTTTGGTCCTCTAAAATCATGTTGGCCCCTATCACTTCATTTCAACCAATTCTTTTCTTTCTAATTAATAGATAGACACTAGATTATTTCAGAGACACCTAAAGAAAACTAAATGAGGTTTATATAGACTACTAATAGACCTATGTAGATATTCTAAACTTCAAATTTCAATGGGTTGGAATTCAAAATATAAAATTTCAAATACGTACGAGATGTCATAAAACATCTATCAATTTTACTAATAAAAAAAAATATTTTTCAACATTATATATATATATAATAGAATTTTGGAATAAAAAAGATGTAATTATTATAAATGTTTTTAATAATTAAAATAGGATTTCATTTATTATAATAATATTAATAATCTATTTTTAAGGTCACGACTAAGCCACACCAAATTGGCATATGAGACCCCCTTGTTTGTGGGACAAGGGACCCCCTCCACCCAACTATTTGACTACTAAAGTCTAGAGAGGTATACATACCCTACCCCCCTCTGGATTTGAACTTGTGACCTCTTAGGAGGAAACACATGTTCTTAACCATTAGGCCCACTCAGGTTGTACTATAAAAATAAATAAATAAGATGAAATTATTATAAATGTTTTCAATAATTAGAATATGATGTTCTCATTTTTTAATTGTTTTATAAAAATAAAAGAATTTTTAGTTTTTTGGAATTTCTGTATTTTTCCATCAATATAGAATTAATATTCCTAATCTATATTAACTAGGGGAAGGGTTAGTCGGCCCTTCCTCTAGATTATTACCATCATTGAGGGTGATTCTAGAGAAGTGTTAGTTGACCTTTACTCTAGATTAATATTCTCATTGAGTGGGAGCTTAAAGAAGGGTCAACCGAACCTTCATCTATATTAGTATTCTTGTTAAGGGGGGCCTTGAAGAAGGGTTGATTGACCCTTATTCAGGAATAGTATTATTGTTGAGAGGGACTCCAAAAATGGCTGATAGAATCTTCTTTAAGCTCTAGGTTTTTCATTGAGGAAAATCATGGGGAAGGGTTAATTGACCCTTCCTCTAGATTATGTTATTCACAAAACTCCCAAATATAATAAGAATAGAAAGAGAATTAACTCCATGCCTTGAGAGTGAAAGAAAATAATGAATGACAATCCTCTTCGAGGGGGAAACTTCCTTTCACAATATAACAAATGCACATGATGAGATACCTATACAAATGAATCTCCTTTATTATAAATATGAGATAAAGTGAGCATGATGTAACCTACAACTAAGTTTATCTAACCATAACTAATATACTAATAATGAATGAGGGTTAGGACCATAACATAACCCCCCTATTTAAAAAAAAAAATCCATTGAAGCTTGTAATTGAAGATGTTTCTTCATGAATTGCTCAGTTTCCCATGTAGATTAGACTTCTGGAGGCATATTATTCCACTTGATTAGGTTCTCCATAATGGTTATATTCTGAAAAGAAAGAGAGCATCAATCTATAACTTTTTCTGGTCAAAGAATTAACTTCTCTTCTTCATCTAATTCTGGAAGTTTCATCTGCACTGGCAGAATTTGTCCCTGAACATTTTTTAGGCAAGCTACATGAAAACATTTATGAATGTGAGAAGAAGGAAAATCTAACACAAGCTACTTCTCCAATCTTGTGAAGAATCTTGCAAGGTCCAAAATAATTTGGAGCTAGTTTCTAATTCTTCTTTTATTTGAGAGTAGATTTCTTATAAGGTTGTAATCTGAAAAATGCCAATCGCCCTCCTCAATTTTCCTTTCACTATGATGTCTATATTCTTGTTTCTTCATCTTGTTCTAAGCCATTTTAAGGTTTTCTTTAGAACTTGCAAATTTTCTTTAGTGTTTTCTTTATTTGAGTCTACTACTTGTACTTAGGAATGGTCCTACAAAAAGGATGTGATACTAGGATTTTGATATACATAAAGATATTCAAATAGAAACATCTCAGTAGATATGTGATAGGTGGTATTATGCCACCATTCTGCAACTGTGAGCCACTTGACCCATTGAGAATTCTTATCTGAAGAATAGCAACAAAGATGACCCTCTAAACATTTGTTAACTATTTCTATTTGACCATTTGTTTGGGGATGATATGTTGAACTCATAGCTAGTGTTGTTCCCCTTATCGTTCATAACTCTTTTTAAAAATTTCATGTGAATTGTGGATCTTTGACACTAACTATTACTTTAGGAAATCCATGGAGCCTATGAATTTCCTTCATGAACAATTCCACCACTTTGCTTGTAGTATATTTACATTGAATTCGATAAAAATGTGCATATTTTGCGAGTTTATCCATGACCACAAAAATGACATCCTTACCTTTTGATTTTGGTAAACCTGTAATGAAGTACATTTATATCTCTTCTCATATTTGATTTGGAATGTGTAAGGGTTGAAGTAACCCTTGATCCTTGACTATATCTCCTGTATTTCTTTAGCACACCTTACATTCTCTTACAAATTTTTGAATATGTTTCTTCATTCCTTCCCCAAAAAATCTTTTTTAATCCTTTGATATGTTTTAAGGAACCCTGAATGTCCCTCCATCAAAGAGTTATGAGACTCCCTTAATATTTTTTGTTTCATATTTGATTGAGGGCATAAAAATATTATTCCCTTGTACCAAAGGATATCTCTCTTCCACTCCCATTGTTTCATAGATATATGTAAAATTCTGAGACCCGAGAGATCTAGAATTTGATGAGAAAAATAATACTAATCCAATGAATTTGCAAGTAAACAAAGAAGAGAGAGATAGAGAAGAATTTACTCCACAAGAATTAATGTATTCACGATATATTGAAAATTACAATGAGATCAATTCAATATATAGATAGGAATTGATCTTGTCACTAATAATAGCAACGACCACTAAAATAACAAAAGCAGTGAAAAAATAGCTAAAGAACATACCAAAACCTCTAAAATAGATAACCCACACCTAAACTGAGTATGATGGGATAAAAAGTGCTCTTATCCATAACCAATTAGATAAATAAAACTTATTCATAACTGATTAGCTAAATAAAGAAATTTTACTAAAGAAAGGGGATAAATCCCTAAAATCAAGGGACAATTTCCTTGATTTAAGGAGGAAGTGTGCCCTCCTTCCTTTATGGTTTTAAACTTTGCATGGAGGTTGTAAATGAGTCACTAATTGGATTTCTAATTAAATAACTCAATATTAACTCCATGTCATAGGGGACATATCCTTAAATTTAAGGAAAACTCCTTAAAAACAAGGAAAGTGTCCCCTACCCTCTCTAGAAGGTCAAATCAAGTGAGGAAAAATTCATTGGGATGCATTAACCAAGGTCTAGGTGCCTAAGACAAGTAATACAACAAGGGAAGTTAGGATTATGCTCTAACACCCCCCCCTTAATCTTAATTATAGTGACATAATAAGAAAATGTGAGTCTCGGCTACTAGGCCATTTTAGGTACTCAATACAATAATGAACCCCTCATAAAATGAGGAAAGAGGGAAAACCTCATGTTAAACCCCCCC
>ML809210.1:104243-133536 GCA_009831015.1 Picea engelmannii
TCCATTTTTGAAACTGGTGCAAAATTCTCGGTATAATCAATGCAATGTACCTGAGAGTAACCTTTAGAAACAATATGATACTTATACTTATTGATCTCACCATTTGCAGCCATCATTGTTAGAAATATCCAACTACATCCAACAAGCTTTCTTCCTTTCAGAAGTGGAACCAAATCCTAGGTTTGGTTCCCCATGAGAGCAATGTACTCCTCATCCATAGAATCTTCCCAGAAGGGGTATCCCATGGCCTCTATATATGAATGTGGATCTACTTCAAGTTATATATAGAAATTTATGGGCAGAAAATTCTTTGTGTCATCCAAGGCAGTGGGGGCCTCGAAAAACTGTGATCTACTCCTCCTCAGATCTGTCGGATTGTCGATTAGTTCACTGACATCATGCAAAGTCTTTTTGGACCAAACTGGTAGGGTATATTGAGAAGCCATGACCTTCTCATCAACCTCTGAATATGATCCAAATACCTTCTCATAGTCATTATATTAATTTCTCGAATGAGCATCAAAACTCGCTTCAACTGTTTCATCCAAAAAATCCTCAGCAGGGTGATCTGAAACTGCATGTAGTGGACCCTCTTTGAACTTCACACTTCGCTCAATGAAAAGTGAACCAGTAGAATTTTGTAGTAGCCTATAACCTTTGACACCTTTAGGGTATCCAAAAAATATGCATTCAACGCTCTGAGGCTCTAGTTCCCTTCGTTTATCAGATGGAATATGGGCTCGTGCACGACAACCAAAAATTTTGAAATGAGAGACTTTTGGTTTCTTACCGCACCAAGCTTTGAAAGGAGTGATTCCCTTCAGTGATTTGTGAGGAACACAGTTTTGAATGTATGTTGCACAATTTATGGCTTCAACTCATATCTTTGGATCCAATGATTTCTACTGTAGCATGCAATTTTCCATCTCTTTCAGTGGATGGTTCTTTCTCTTGGCAACACCATTCTGTTGCAGTGTGTAAGGAACTGTATGTTGGATCTCGATGCCTTCTTAGGAAAAAATTTGTTGCATATATTTTTTAACATACTCATATCCATTATCAATACAAAGGATATTAATCCTACCCTCAGACTTATTCTCAATGAGTGCTTTAAATTCTTTAAAATATTGAAAAACTTGAGATTTCAATGTCAAAAAATACACCCACATGAAGCGAGAGTAGTCGTCGATAAAAGTGAGTACATACCGATATTTACTAATTGAGGGCTCAGGGAAGGGTCCCATAACATCATGATGAATCATCGAAAGAGTTTATGATTCCCTCCATGCTTTTCCTTTGTCAAAAAAATTCTCGGGATGCTTACCAAGAATGCAGCCCTGACATATCCCATTGGAAAATTTGATTTGAGGCAAGCCAGTTACCATGTCCTCTTTGTTGAGTTGATGCAAGTACCTGAAATTAATATGCCCAAATATCTCATGCCATAACCTACTCTCTTCATTAGTATGATTCAAAAATGTTGTACATACAGATTTAGGAATGAAATGAGAGAAGGAATACAATCGAGAGTGATGATCTGCAACACCATGAGCTACCCAGGACCCTGTTTTTAAGTCTGAAATATCCACTCAATACGGATAGAATTAGACCTTTCTTCCACAACATGAATGTGTGATTTTATATATGGAAACAAAATTCATGTAAAATTAGGGGACATTTAGCACATTATCAAAATATCCCCCTTCCAAAGAAACTATGCCTTTACCACATACCTCAATCGATGTGTCGTCTCCCATGAGAATAGAAGGTCATGTGCACTCTTCGATGGACGAGAATTATTATTTATTTGAAGGCATATGATTCAAATAACCTGAATAAAGGATCCAATTGTATGTTTATGATGTTAAATCCATCAAAGTGTGACCATCGCGATATTTTCCTCTTCATTCGATCATTTTTTCTTCATCGTTCTTCCTTGCATTTTTCGGGACCATGAGATTGTTTTGCTTTATCATCTTCACCATCTCATCTATAGTTTTACTCATACAAGAATATTCAGGATGATAACCTTTTTGAAAATAGATGAATTTATATCTTTCATTTTTCTTCTTCCCTTTGTGATCTGAAGAAGATTCATCCAACGGTTTCGAGAACTTTTCCTTTCTAGCCTCGGGGTTTTTTCCTTTCCCCTTTTTCCGATCTTTGAAATTCAGTCTTCTTGATTCATTTTCTGCAAGAGAATGATATATATAACCATTTATGGAGCCCATGTAAAATAATTTTTCTTTCCCTTGAGTTAGTGCTTCAATAAAATCACCTAAATAGGGCATTTTCCACTTCGGAGTTGTTAATTTTGAAGCATGAAACAAGGAAACAAAAACTGAATAATCGGGACCTAGTTTTGAGAGAATGGAAAAGATGAGTTGCTCGTCCTTTTTATCTACTTTTAAATATTTAATATGAACTAAAAGAGATTTAAATTTTGTAAAATACTCTTGCAAAGAATCAAAATTTGATGGATTCAAACCTATAAGCTCGTTCTCTAAACTTTAGGCTCGAAGTTCATCCTGTTTACCGAACAACTGTTCCAACTTGGTCTAGACCTCGTTGGGGGATGGCGCAATGTAAACATGGAACATCAAGTCTCTTGATATGAAGTGACATACAAGCCCAAAGGATTCATCCATTCGATTGAAATACTTTTCCTTCTCCACAACATTCATTGGCTCAACTTCCGTACCCATTGTTATCCAGTAGAGACCTTTGCTTCGGAGAGCAAGGGTGATTTTGGATTTCCATTAAAAGTAGTTGAATAGAGTTAGTAAAACATGCTTGGGCTTAAGGTGTTGATCCATTGATTTTTTTTTCCTCCTTTGATGATATTTCACCTGCAAATAAAACTAGTATAGCTCTCCCTCATATTCCCTGAGGCTTTGATACCATGTAAAATTCTAAGACTTGAGAGATATAGAATTTGATAAGGAAAATAATACTAATCCAATGAATTTGAAAGTAAAAAAAGAAGAGAGATCTAGAGAATAATTTACTCCACAAGAATGAATTTATTCACAATATATTAAAAATTACAATGAGATCAATTCAATATATAGAGAGGAATTGATCTTGTCACTAATAATAGCAACGTCCACTAAAATAACAAAAGCAGTGTAAAAATAGCTAAAGCACATGCCTAAACCTATAAAATAGATAAAACACACCTAACCTGCGTATGATAGGCTAAAAAATGCGCTTATCCATAAGTGATTAGCTAAATAAATCTTATCCATGATTGCTTAGCTAAATAAAGCAAGTTTACCAAAGAAAGGGGATAAATCCCTAAAATCAAGGGACAGTTTCCTTGATTTAAGGAGGAAGTGTGCTCTCCTTCCTTTATGGTTTTAAACTTTGTGTTAGCACTTTGTAATTTCTCAGGCTAAGGAATAAATTGACAGAGGTAACCAAAAACCACTTTGGAATCTAGGATCTAGCCCTCCTAGACCTAGAGAGGGCTCTCTCTATAAGTTTTAGCTTTGTTTGGATTTGAATGTTAGGCTAGTTATGAAAGTACAGGGTTGGGTTTTTGAAATGTTTGGTTGGAACAATAAGGGAAGGCCATTGGGAAATGGAGTCAAAGAGGCCAAGGTGATCAATTTGCAGAAGTTTCAAGCTAAAGTGAAACAGGGCAAGGTAGACATACTACTAGATCTAGTAAATTTGAATGAAATGAAATAGGCAAAAACAGACAGGATCAATTGAGAAACAGAGAAATTAAGAATTCTTCCACTAAATATCAGAAGAAAACATTTACATTATCCACAGTAAGAATCAGAGTGTATATTTCAACAAATTATGTTCTTTAACATTATGTAAGATAATTAGAAAATAAAAACATATGGAAATAGAGAATACAAATTACAGAAGAAGCACTTCACCACATAGTTACGGCCATCTTGTATTACTACAGTTTTCAAAACCATTTTAATGAGTGTGATAAAGACAAGATCACTCGGCCATTTTTTCATTTTTAAGGAGTCTGAAAAAAGCTTAACTATGGACTTCGTTAGGAATGTTCTTCTGGACCATTTTAACGAGTGTGAAAGAATAAGGTCACTCGACGATCTTTTCAATTTTAGGGAGTCTGAAAAGAGCTTAAATATGGACTCTGTGGGGGTTCCTTTTTCATACATTTAGTCCCTCAGGCCCAAAAAAGGGTTAAAATGATACCTGAGAGTACTCTTCTAGAGAACTGAAGTTCCTTAGAGTATACCTTTGTTCGTACAGTTGATCATCCGGACCGAAAAAGGGGTAAACTACTGTTGGATAGATGTGACTTCAAATTTCACTTTAATGAGCGTGAAAGGCCACAAGATCACTTGACAATATTTTTATATTTAGAGGGTTTGAAAAGGGATTAAAAGAAGACTTGTTATTTTTTCGGGAGTCCCGAGGGTGAGGTCAAGAGTGAAAAGGAATCATGCAAATGAGGCTCAAACTCGTAATCAGGAAAAACAAAAAGGACTCCCGAGCCTACATTCATTAGTGACAGCATGGACACCATAACGAAACCAGGATCTACCTAGGGAATCCATGTTCCGGTAATCTCTACCACCAAATCACGACACTTCTAAAGCAACAATGATGGTTCTGTGTCACAACCTGATGGGATCGATCTTATGGAAAATGTATAAAGACAACGAGATACAAAAGTTGGGGTGGAAACCTAACCTATATGCTCAAGTTGATCATCTGAGGTTTTTCCCATGGACCGTCAAAAGTGACCCAAAACTCCAAAAACATGTCCTGATACCCGATCATAACTTTCCAACGCAACTCCTGAATCACTCTAAATGGTTTTCAATTTAAAGAAAATGATAAGGGGGGCCAAAACAATGACAAAAAGGGGCCAAGAAGTCTATAAATAGAAGCTGGTAGCTCATTATCACCATTGTTGATTTGGAAATTGACTCTGGAGCAAAAACAACCCTTTGATAAAAGTGGTGATTCCAGGAGCTATAGTGGACGAAACGACCATCCATCTGGACCAAGTAAGTATAAACTCTCTCCTCTTGTAATTTAAATCTTTATTTATGCTTTTAGTTTCAAGTTTTGGGGGGGCGTCGACCTTCAAAAGGTCGGCCCTAGGTCCATGCGGGTTGTCCTATGACAAGCCGAATGTACACTCGGGCAGAGGAAAAACTGCACGCATGTACACACGACTGTCATCATTACAGCCCGCATGGACCCATTATTTAATGAAAAAATTTAAAAAATCAAGGGTTAACCCTCCTGAACTTGGTGTTTTGCAGGATGTATGTTCTAGAGGGAAAGAGAGCATGAGGATATTAGTGAGTTGGTCGGGGAAGACCCCAATGTTGTTGCTGCCTTAATGAAATGTGGGTTGCTCAAGTTCTTCCTATGTCCTTTTTGTGGGCACAACCTAGGCTATTGAATGCCTTGGTTGATTATTGGAATCCCAACGTAGAGACCTTTATGTTAGAGGGGCAGTTACTGGTGCCTACGATAGAGGACATATATTTTTTGACTGGCCTCTCCAAGGGAAGGGAACCAGTCAATTTCCGAACATTTCCTTTGGGGCCTCATAACATATTGGAATTGATAGGAATTTATTGTGAGGATGGTACAGACTGATCGAGCTCACAGGTGCCCATAAGAAAGATCATGTATTTATCACTACAGGCGATTGTGTTACTTATTGGGCGAATGACTGGTTCTGCAGCTCTACATCAGGCATCCCGTGCACAGATGAACCGTGCAGTCCAGTGCTTAAATGCACAGATATTTGATTGGAGCACTACACTTCTAGATTGTATGAAGAGGAAACTGACAGATTGTCGGTTGTGGACGCAGAGGAACTTCAGGTTCAGGGTGATTCTATGCTCTTTCTTCTTTGAAAGAGTTCCTAGTTTCAATCCCCGAGTGGTGGTACGAGGACATCAGGCCTCTCTTCCTGTGGTTTGGATATGGGAAGTGTTACTGCCACGATAGGGTGGTGGAAGGACCAATGAGTCATTTGATGACAATTTATTTGCTTGGTTTTCACGACAGATCCCAGTCATAGAGGATTACCCTTATTCTAGGATTGATTTCTTGAGAGATCCTGAGATAACGGTACCTCCTGGCAAGGAGCGAGGAGAGATGGGTAAGTTTCCATCGGTTTTTTTTGTTTTTTGTGAAACATATGTAATTTTTATGTTGTTTTTTTATATATCATTTTTTTTATACCAGAGTATTTGACAGATATGTGTCTATTATGTGTAGATGTGGGACCAGTGAAACCTGTGGATTACGCAAGGAACAGGCATCATCCTCAGCCAGGGGCCGCACCTGTCGCTGCAGGGGGAGCAGCAACAACAGGAGAGCTTCCAGTCGGTGAGACTGAGAGGGTTTTGAGACAAGTCGAGCGAAACTTTACCTCGCTCACTTGCACAGTCCCTATGGCAGAGATTGAGGATCTACCATCATCTATGCAGCCTCATGTAGTGGGGGCACCACGGACATGGGTCTGACTGTTTCAGTGTTTGGAAAACATTGTTGATCATTAAAATAGGGCCCACAGGCCCTGACCTTAGTTAGTCTAGAATTTTCACATGCCGAGAGCACTACTTGTATATATTTTTTGAGGGCATAAGCCCCATGACTCATTACTGGTCATACTTTTGAGGCGCTTGCGTCCACCTATGTACTCTGATGATTATGATATTATATATGGATTTTTATGTCTTTTTGTGTCTTATGGATCATATTTTCCTTTAAAAATGTATTTACATGTTTATGTGTATGTCTTTTTATATGTGTGTGAGATGCCAGTCTAAAATTTGATTAGCTAGAGTATCTGTAATTTGGTTTAATCTCCTAGGAACATGAAAATATGTAATATAATCAAAGCTTCGTTCTAAGAGACGTACCCTAAGGAATCGTCGGTGTAAAGTCGGATCATGAACATGATAGACTCTATTTAACTGAGACACAACCAGCTGAGTGTCTAAATAGACCCGGAGATGAGAGATGCCAAATGATAGGGCATCACGAAGCAACTCAACAATTTCACTGTACTCGGCAACATTTTTTGTGGTGTCACCTAAGCATATACCTCCGGAAGATAATAACTGGCCTCGAGGTGTAAAAATTACCCAAGCTGCGGAGGCAAGCCTTTGAGTGTGCTGGCTAGCACCGTCTACATACCCAATGAACACCTCTAATTCACTTGACATTTGCCACCGTGACAAAAGATAACATCAAAAATGACACGTCCATAATACTAAAAGAAACTATAAAGTAATAGTACAAAGACTATACATATGTTACAAAACGTTACCCAAGGTGACCTACCTATGAGTAATACTTTTTGAGGTAGAGCCCATTTCTAGGCTCCGCCAAAGCATTTCCCTCAAAGTCGACTAGACGATAAGTGCCCTTTTTTAGAACCTCTTTTATGATGAAAGGTCTAAACCACATGGGTTTGAATTTTCCTGCCCCCAGGGGGTCCTTATCTTGGTCATAGACCAGGACAAGGTCACCTTTAGAAAAAATCTAAGGATGAACGGATCGATCATACTGACACTTGACTTTATGTTTGTGAGCCTCGTTGGCCAGGGCCGCATCATGACACTACTCATTGAGCCGCTCAAGGTATAATAACTGTTCTTTAAGTGGAGAAGTGTCTAGAAATAACTGTACTGCCAACTTTAGGGATGGTATCTGACATTCGATAGGAAAGACTGCTTCCATCCCGTAAACAAGTTGAAAGGGTGAGAAACTAGTTGCAGTCTTAACAGATGTTCGGTAAAACCATAATGTCGAGTATAACATCAAATGCCAATTTGACTTGGCTAAGTTGATCGTTCGTTGTAGGATGGTCTTAAAAGATTTATTTACAGCTTCCACCTGACCATTTTCTTGGGGGTAGTAGGGTGAAGAATGTTCTTTCCGCAACCCAAGATTTGATGTTAAATCGGTCATCATCTGGTTCTAAAAGTGAATTCCATGGTTAGTGACAATATCTCTCAGGACACCGAACCTTGCTATTATCTGTTTGAATAAAAAGAGAGCCGCAGTCTCTCCATCATCTTTAAACGTTGGCATAGATTTGACCCACTTCGTGAAGTAGTCTATGGCTACAATGATATAATGGTGCCCCCTTGCTGAAGGAGGGTTGCATGTAGTGTAATCAATCCCCCACTTGGTGAAGGGACCAACTATGATGATAGGAAACATGGGAGCGGGATGTGCCCTCATCTTTCGAGAGAAGATTTGACACGGGTGGCACTTCTTGACCGATTCGATACAATCTTTGATTAGTGTCGTCCAGAAGTAACCTGCTCGTAAAATCTTTTGGGTTGTTTCCAACCCAAACAAATGACCGCCACATGCTCCGGCATTGAAATCGTTAAGAACGATAACTGCTTCTTCGTGAGTGAGACATCGGCGCAGGATGCAGTCTACACCTCTTCGATACAACGTATCATCGAGTATGAGATAATTCTTGGCCTGATGGCGTATACGATGACACTCATCATGAGAAGCATAGGTGGGGCACTTCAAAGTCTAGAGATAGATAAGTATATCTCCATACCAGGGATCCGAAGAGGTGATCAAAAACATATCTCCTCTGATAGGCGACTCTTCAGGCACAACATCACCTGACTCAACCGAAAGTTCCAAAATAAGTTCTGCGAAGACCAGTGACTTTTTGGATTTCACTGAAATGAAATCTAAGTCAAATTCCTGGAGGACGACTATCCATATACTGATCTTTCCACCTATTACCCATCGTGTCAACATGTATTGAAACGGATTCACAACGGCAATGACGATGGTCTTGCGAAATAGAACATAATGACAGAAATGTTGAACAACATGGACTGCTTCCAATGCAAGTTTTTCGATATGAGAATAATTGAGGTCTGGTTCGACTAGGCCTCGGCTCAGGTAATAGATCACATATTCTGAGAACAAATCATCTTCATGAACTAAGACCATGCTGATGGTTGACTCTGCTACAGCCGGGTATAATAAGAAATCTTTGTTATAGTTAGGTGGCCAAAGAACAGGGGTAGTTGTGAGGGCATGTTTCAATGCTTCGAAAGAGTGTTGAGAGGCATCATCCTGATAAAAAGGAACATCTTTCTTCAGTAATCACATAAATCCCTTTGTGATCTTGGCATAGTTAGCGATGAAACACCTTAAAAAATTCACCTTTCCCTGTAGACTCTAAAGTTGAAGGATTGTGCACGCGAGAGGCAACTGAATTATTGCCTCAACCTTGAGAGGATCGACCATGATCCCTATTTTTGACACTATGAAACCTAACAAACGTCCTAATGTTATGCAAAAGATGCACTTGTTTGGATTCAAGCGAATCTGGAAGTAGCGACATTACTCAAAGATAAGTCAGAGGTGTGTGGGATGATCCGTTCTCTTGTGAGATTGAGATGATAAATCATCTAAATAGGCCTCGACTATATGCTTGAGATCATGGAAAGCAAAAGACATGTCCCGCAGAAAGGTCACCACAGCATTTTTGAGACCAAAGGGCATCTTATGATACATGAATGTACCCCATGGACAAATGAATGCCATTTTGTGCTGGTCTTCGGGTTTGATTTGTATTTGATTATATCCCGAAAAACCGTCCATGAAAGAGAAGGCCTTGCAACCTGCACATTCATCAATTATCTGGTCAATGAATGGTGTGGGAAAAATATCTTTTGGACAAGCCTTGTTCAAATCACGGAAGTCAGTAAATACATGAATCGTGCCCTGTTTATTATTGACCGACACAGGATTTGACACCCATTGGGTCAAATGGATAGGATAGATAAAACTGGCTTTTAGAAGTTTCTCAACTTCAACCTTAATGGTTGTTTATTTCATGGGATTAACTAGATGAAGCTTCTGTCGAACATGCTTGGAATCTAGATAAGTTTTGATTTCATGTTCGACTATTTTTGGATCGATGCCTGGCATTTCCTCGTAAGACCAGGAAAAAATGTCGCAGAATTCTTTAAATAGATTTGTGTAGATTTGAATCTCCGGGGGAACAATTAGCTCTGACGAAAACATTCTCCACGACGCCAGGGGTTCTGGAAATATTGATCGGTATGGTTTCAACGATAGTTGTCATATTACCCTCGGCATAAACCTCATGTGTAGCTAAGGTATTAATAGGACAAGACCTATCTCCAGTCATAGTCAAGGTGAATTCTCTGGCTTCGATTCTGCTTAACTCTGGGAGGAAGTATGATCTGCGATGGAGATCATCCCAGGGTTTTTCTGGACTAGTCATTGCTTCAATTACTGCTTCATCGGAGGGCAAGGCTAAGTCTAACGAATTGGTGTCAGCAAGAGAACCTTGAGCCCAAATAGGCTCTAGAGTCGGATCTAAATCTTGTGTAGTAGTTGGATCTGTGCCGGTCGGAGCTTGTTGTACTAAAGAATACGCTACTTCAGCTGCGGACAAGGGAATGGACATTCCTTGTCCCTTCCATCATGGTTGATGGGGAAGGAAGTATCCACGGACCATTGAAGTAAGTCATGTGAAATGACGAAACTTGGAAAATCTCAACCTTATGGTGGTCGGATATGAACTTGACATCGCCTTGAGGGGGAAGGTAATTGAAGGTACCCATCAAAGATGGGTACAAACCAACCCCTACGTTGACTACACCTGGTTGGGGATTATCAATCATCAGGACCACAGATACCAGCAATGAAGGGTCAAGTCTAGAGAAAAAAATTGATCAATGGTCACAATCCGGTCCTCGTGTGGAAACAACAAGACCCAGAAAACTATAACAACCACTGCTTGCATGGAATAAGTCCAACTCCTTCCTAACAAGAGATTGTATTCGAGGGATGCGTCAACTACTTCTACCTCGATGCACACGGTCTTCCCTCCTAACTGCACGGGGAAAGAGGTAATGATACCATGTGGTCGGAATGAACGACCGTCGAAAACAGTGAGAAGAGTAGGTGATGAAAAGAAAACGGGTTGGCCAATGGCCTTCCAACATGCCAACGACATAACGCATGTTGAGGCACCCTCATCAACCACCGCTCAAAAAATATTTCAAGTAAAATTTTTTGTGGGGTGAGCCACTACTATCTGAAACACTACGTGGTGAGGCAGACAAGGTTTTAAGTCAGTTGTATCTAGCATGATTGTACCTAGATTACAAGTCTCGGTAGATCCTAAAGCGGATAACAAAGCTTTCCTCTAGGAAGGGAAGCTTTGGAGGACCTCCAAAGTGGACATCACACAAGGGGTTTGAGACAAATCCTCCACCATAGAATAGTTCTAGGCGGCCCTCGCATTTGGGTTGTGAGAATCTTTTTTGAACGTGCCTTTTGGGATGCGTGTCATTGTTTCACCCAAATTCATCTCGATCTAGAGAGGAAGAGATGGGAGTTCGGCTTCTTTGTCCTTCTCAGAAGTTCATAGTTTACTATAGTCATGCGCTCTAGTCGATATAAAAGCATCACCCTTCATCATATACACATTCACGGATGCAGGATTGTTCGAAGACGAAAAGGGTCCTTGACTACCTCCTTCCGCGCTTGTAGAGGCTTGGGTTAGGTTTTGCCCATGTTGAAATGGATTGGTTAACACGACAAGTTGTTTCTCTATCACAAACTTTTGGACCTCTGTAAGCCAAGGACATTGGTAGGTCAGGTGGTCTTCCGTGCATAGGTTGCACAGATACCTCACCTTTTGTTTCTCAGTGTTTCCCCCGCCAACATTATTAGTGGGTTTCTTATCCCCCTTACCCTTCTTTTGTTGTTTTTTCTTTCCTTCAGGATGCTGGGTGGCCTTTGGATTTGTCGATTGCATTGTGTGTACATCCAATGTTTTATTAGGGGGAGCAGCCAAAACAGTAGTTTGGCTGGCCTTTGTGTGTTGTATAGACAATTGTTGCAATTGCTTCATCAGTTGCTCAGCAGGCTTTGTTTGTGCTGAACCAACAATACCATCGGCATGTGGTCCAGCTCTCTATCTGGTTTTATCAAGTATTGAGTGTGGCGCATATAGAAATATATCGTATAATAAACCAGATTGAGAATAGATTAGCTCAAGCTGTTGAGCTCTCATGATGGCATCTTCTTCAAAAAACACTCCCAACGTCTTGACGTCTTTGGATAACTATGGGACCAAACACTTAAGGAACCACTCGAGTAGGAATTTTGGTGGGACTGGCACATTAATTAAACTCTTCTGGTGTCTCCATTCTTGGATGTGATCAGAGATATGGTCTTCTTTTGTTTGTGAGAAATTAGCCAGCAATTTTGTGCCAGCGTCGTATCTCACAGGTAATTGGAAATGGTTTAGGAAAGCCATTGCCAATTCACCAAAGGAAGAGTATATTGAGTGGTCGAGCTCAATGTACCATTTTGTGGCACTCCCTATGATATTACGTTGAAACAATCGCAATTGTACGAAGTCATCTTTCAACGAGTTAGACGAGCACCAAAGATGGAAGGTGGTCACATCATCTCCTGGATCTTCATTAGGCTTGGCCTCGAACTTTGGTATGTCCAAAGGAAACTTCGTCGGCATAGGGGGCCAATGCAGATCATGACAGATAAGGTCATTCAACAACCTTGTCAAGTTTGGCAAATGCAAGGTTGCCAGGAAAGGTAGTTTGGGTTGTTGGTGATAACCATGGAAAAAGGGACCTGGAGTTTGACTGGCACCAGGTTGTCAGGAAAAGTTCAGTTGCTGGCCTGGGTTCTGGTAAAAATGATGGCCATGACCAGCGTACGGATTCTGTGTGTGAGGAGACATCATGAGTTGATTCCCAAAATAGGACGTAGATGGTTGGGCGTGCATTACATTCGGAGGACTTTGGAATGGGTTACCCCATGCCGATCCCATGGGGATAGGCATAGTACCTTGTCTGAGGTTCCATTGGTTGTGAAAATAATTTCCCCATATCAACATTCCTGATGAGGGAACTGATCCCTGCCAAGAATTCCAAGGTCCTGATGTGGAAGAAGTTCCTGGCTTTGCCCCCTGTGCAGGAATAGTACCCTACATAGGAATAGGTTGTCCGTAACCGGGATTTCCCCCAGTCGGGAAAGCAGCTAACGAGAAAGTGTTGTTACCAAATGCACCGAACAAAGAAAATGGTGTTGAACCTATCGACATATTATGAGAAGGTGGTCCTTGACTCCCTACTCCAAATAAACTATGGTGTGTAGGTGGTCCGACGGACTGTTGGTGGGTGCCACAGAGCGAAGGGGACGAAGGAGGTATATGACCTCCCCCGTAAGGGAAAGCGTTAAAAGGAGCTGAAGTGCCCCCCATGTGGCCTTGCAGAGGATCATTAGAGCTCCCTTTTTCCAGACCTAAAGTCTTTGAAGTGGAGTAGGAAAGTACAATACTTATACCTGAGCTAGGCATCCCGTATGAGAACGGAGAGCCTGTCGCACTCGGTGTGCAAGGGGTTGTGTCCGCCACCATAGATGGGATTGGATCACTGTTCAAGGTAGAGGTGGTCAATACCATGGTGGCTCAGACTGGTGATAGTGGGTTAGGAGGTGGAAACTCTCCTGTGGTGACAACTGTAGTGGGCATTGAAGAATTCCCAGAAGAAGTGACAACATTTGTTTCCATTGTTGCATGCGACACTGTCTGGCACTCGTAAGGGTGAATCGGTATGATGATGGGTGTCGAAAGATCAGTGGTTGGAGTTTCGGATGGACCAAGAGATTTCGCTCCAAATTCTAAAATGGTCGTTTCCTTCGGATGTTGGTCAGGTACAATTTCTTGTGACCCGGTCGCCTCAAAAGACCCTTGTTGGTCTAGCTTTCGCCTTAGTGGTGGCGGAGGTGGCTCTAGTGTAACCGGTGATAGGCCCAGAAGCCTTCGTGACTAACGGATCTCATGATCCTCCACTGTGTGAGAATATCAAAGACACCCTAGGGATTTCTATTCGTTCAAAAAACAACACACACTAAAAAATTCCCTCCAAGATAAAACAAGCAAACACTAAACTAGTTGGAAGAATAGTTACAACAACCAACACTAGAGAAACTTACCGGTGCAAGTGCAACTCGAACATGGAAGCACCCTCTAGGTATAATCTGCAAAGTGTGGCCCGACGTCTGTCCCTGGTACCGTGATATACCCCCATATTCACCTGTGTATGTCTCTAAAACGATAGGCAACTAGGTCACCAGCGCGCGAACAGTCACGAGGCGGGTACAGTCTAAAGTCAGGCAGACCAAAATCAGCAGAGTATCGAGCCCAAAACCTGTCAAGGGTATCGAAGGAAAGTGTTCTAGAAGACAACTGAGCACCTCGAACATATTCGAGACCCACAAAGCTCTGTGGCAAATGCAATCAACGGAATCCCAAGACAAGCCCTCTATATGTGTTCTCCACTATGATTGGTCCAACTTTGGAGGGGTTATCTCCGCTACCTTTCTGCATGTGACCTCGTGTTTAGCCCCTGTGTTAGAGGGGGGTCCCGAATAAATTTCATTCTATTGGACTTTGACACTCCCTAACTCAGACTCCAATGTTTGATTTAATGGCCTTGAAGAGTTTCCTCTCCAACATAATTCAAGGCCCTAACCCTAAACTAGTTGGTTGACCCTACAAACATAAAAAGTCTAATGAATTTTATATTTAGCGTTAATTTTTATGGCTTGTCTTAAGTCAAAGTTTATGAAAGTGAAACTAGTGATGTTTGAAAGACGAAAGCAAAATAAACAGAAAGTTGGAAACAAAATACCTTCACTTAACTCAAATCTTAAACAACTTTTCAAACTTAAAAATTTTCTAAGATCTTTGAACTGCAAACTCAAAGTAGGATTTCACTCGAATACGAGCTACTTATGATCTAAGTAAACCATCAATAACTTATGAAAGAAAAGACTTTTCCCTAGTTACTAATGCAAAACAACTCTACTTAACCAAACAAAGAAATATTTTTTTTTTTATTTGAATGCTCACAAAGCAAAAAGGAAAAATATCAACAAGTAAAAACCAAGAAAACTTCTAGCCTAAGTGCAGATCGCAAAGAGTCACTTTAAAAATCACACACAAGCAAATTAAAATTGGACTCTCACACTTGTCTAAAAACCCTATAAAATAAAATTTTGAGGAAAACTTCTTAATGAAAAAGAAAATTATTGCTATGATCAAACCTAAGTTACTAACCGCTATGACAGGGACCCAAAAACCTGAGAGGTATAACTCTTTTCAAAGGAAAGGATGACTGCCTCACCTTCAAAAAAAAATTTCTCCACAAGCAAATTGTTGACAGTTCAACAGCAAGCGTGTGCACGTGAACTGTGTAAAGTCAAAGCATGTGTACACACGTGCTAGCCTTATACAGGCCATGTGTATCTCTAAAACTCTGAGACAAATGAAAGGCCAAGCAATCTAGCCTAGGCAGAGACTACTAGTACTGAGAACCAGGATCTCTTGAAGACTCAGACACTTACTTTAACAGAAAAAAGAAAACAATTCAAGGAAAACTTCATATAACAAACCAATTTGAGGTGAAACCTAAGTTATAGCTGCAAACAACAAAGACTAGAAAGAGTTCCAGAAAACCCCTAAGAAGGACTATTTCTGACAGGGGAGAGGATGACCACCTCTCTAAAATAAATTTTCTGGAATCATACACGTGACTAACACTTCCTCTGCTAGCGTGTACACGCGGGCTATGATAATTTAGGGCGCGAGTACACACGTGCAGACCTTATACAGGCCGCGTGTACCTCTATGGGTCTCGGAAAATAAAAAAAATGTAGTCAAGCAAAGAAACAAAGATAACTGGTATGGAAGACCAGAATCTCTGTTAGCTCAGACTTTTGAAAAAACTTTAAAAACAAGGAATGAAACCAGTTTTTTAAAAATACCCAAAAAATATTCCCAGAAACCCTATAGATCCCCAGTATGGTCACCAATTCTGTTGTGTGTGGGAAATCCCTCCTATGGACTAGCACTAAGGGTTTTATCATGCATGCAGAAATGACCTAAAGATTCTTACTTTTTACCATCATCCTATGCCTAGACCCCCCTTACTCATATGTAAATACAAGGCTCAAGAGATTAAGTTGACGTACCTTATTCTTCATGTTTGATGTCAATCCCTTTTCATGCTTGGTCATTCTTTCACTGCAACTCTCCTCCCAATGTTGACCTGCATTCACTAAAGACAAACAAATAACTCCACATGCATTTGATCTATGAACTAATGGGTTGGATATTTAATCAATCATACAATCAATATTCCAATAATGACAATCTCATATGGCGGGATGGGAACAACAATTCTTTTATTAACTTCACAATGATACCTTACAATGATAAAGTTGGATATTTCTCCTCGATCCTGGTCCTGGGCTCTTCTTCCACTGTCTTCCAACTGCTTTTCTCTATACTTCTCTTTGCACAAGGATGGCTAAAGGTTGGGACAAAGGGAATTCTCAATTGGGTATAGTTTCTTTACTATGATTCTCCTCTTCCAAATGGGACCCCTAACCCTTCTTTTATAGGCTAGAAGAAGCTAGGTATTTGGTCGAATGCCCGGTCATGCATGGCTGAAAGGTTTAGTTAACTTACCCAAAGTTGTGTGTTCTATCAGCAACTTTCCTTTTTTCGTGCTTTTGTAGGTACGCGCGGGTTGTCTTGGGTCAGCTAGCGTGTACACGCATTCAGTAATGTAGCAGGGCGTGTGGGCCTTTATAAAAGGGGTTTTTAAGAAGAGTTGTTCAGCAGTATTTCGACAAAGAAGGAATCTGAGATGGCCTAATGCCAGGTAAGCATGTCTAGTGCAAATTAGGGTTATAACATCTACTCTTTTTTACATATAGGTGTCTCCAGTCTTCATGTGTTCTTTCAACTTCAACATTCATATCTTTGGTCTTTAGTAGCTTCGACTTGTTCTCTTGTTCTTCCAGTAAGTGTGTTATTCTCCTAGCCATGAAATATCTTAGTTCTTGCTTTTTCTATTCTAGATCCTCCTTTTCTTGTTTCCTTTGTATTTGATCTTTCTCAATCCAAGTTTTTCCTAGCAAGATAGAAAATGGGGCGTTGTTCTCAACAAACTTGACGATCTCAAATTATTCTTCTGTCAAAGTGCCATGAGCACTCATAGATTTATGTGTAAGTATTCTAAATAGGGTTATCAACTTTCCTCTAAATAATCCTATTCCTCCTAATGAAGGAACCATAGCATGCTTTCCCAAAATTTCCCAAGTTCTTTCTGTCATGATATTCACCTGTGTTTCCTCATCTAGGACACAATCTATGTGAAAGTCTCCTATTCTTGTTTCTATGTACTCTTTCTCTTTTAAGACCTCTGATAAGTTGATATCTCTGTGATCATTCAAGGTTTCTTTCATCTGTAGTAATACAGTCTCTGATTCTTTTTGGGGTTCTATCATATCCTTAGTTTCTTGGCTTGTCTCATCATTTTCTTGTTCCATATTCATCTTTTCAATTTTAGCAATCATTCTAGGACAATCCAAAACTTCATGGTCCATATATTTACAACAAATACAACTAGGTCTTCTACCAGGGAATTCCTTAGCAAGATGTCTCGATCTTTTGCAACTGTAACAAAGGGTTAATCCTCTCTTTCTCTTAAATGATCCCCAACCCTTCCTATACTGCGCACTAGGATTACAGTAACTAACCTGCAAAAAAATCTTTCTAGGATCCTGCATCCATTTGTTAGTCCAAACATTATTTTTATGCATAGGGATAACATACCTTTCATTGTTTCTATCAGATCTATTCATATCATATCTTCTTTCTTATAACTGTGCCCTAGTTTTTAGATTAGCACAAAATTTATCAAACATACCTAGATCCATTCTTTCGAAACAAAAATTTTCACTTATCTTACCTTTCTCAGAGCACAAAGCTTCAATCTCTTACCTCTTTTATTCAGATCAAACTTTTATTCTTAGCACGGAGCTTCATAGGTCCAGTAGAATATTGTGCACTAAAGCAACAGATCTACGCACAAATATTTATTTTTCTCAATTCCCAGCAATCACAGTTTCAGGTCTCGGAAATGGAACCATTTTTTGGCATAGGGGAAGACCCAGGGTTCAACACTTCAAAAACACACCAAAAAAACCCTAACTACCAGCCCTTTCGGCAACACATGCGAAGAAGATGATGTCTCACCCAAGGTAGAGGCAGGGGTGGTTGCAAGACTCAAACTTATACAGCCTATATGGGACACAGATCTATGATTATACCACTCTAACAAAGCACTTCGTAGTTAACATTCATCAATATTTAACCTTTATTCACATTGCATATCCAAACCCTAATTATAGAGCAGCACAGTATTCAACAACATCTAACACATTCAAGCACTTAGCATGGAGAGATAAATCAGATCTAACATTCATTCACCTTACCAAGCACTAAGATATTATACCAGATGCATCATACATAAAGATATCAACATTAAGCATAAATCACATCACTAACATACAACATAATTCACAAATCAACCATAACACAGAATATATGTGGTTCACCCCAGTGTGGGGCTACGTCCACCAACTCTTCATCTTTTTTATTATATTTTGTCAATCTCCTTACATGAATAAAGCCTCAGAACCCACTCCGCATAGGACAAGAGATATGTGCGCACCTTGCCAGATCCTCCTTCCATGAGCTAGGTTTAAGCACAAAACCTTCTTACTTTCTATACACAAACTTCTTACAATCACTTGCACTTAGCTCTGCAAGTTCTTAACACATAGCATGCACAAAGAATCCACGACTATTCTCACTTAGCACATTGGCATCATTACCCTTAGCACTGCCTACTTACATCGCCTAGATTTCTATTTATACATTACAGAATGGGCCTAAACATGGGTAAACCCATGGGTGAACATATCATACCCATTACATAAACCCTAATCCAAAAACCTTCCCTAAAAAGGGGTCGATATCCCACAATCTCTGCTTTGACTTGCACTCTGCCTTCGACCAGCCTGTCAAAGTCCCAAAAGAGGTCAAACATGAACAAGGATCTCCAAAAATTGGTCAAGGGCCAACAACTTTGCCAATCCATTACCTTGAGGGTAATAAGGAGTAGAATGAATAAGTTGGATCCCAAAATTTTCACAGAACTTGACCAGGGGTTGAGCTTTAAAATTTGCATCATTATCAATCATAATCTTGTTAGGACATCCAAACCTTGACAAAATGTCTTCCGAAAAGCCAATGACTACTTTATGTGTTGCATTTATTATAGGAATGGATTCTATCCACTTAGTGAAATAATCAGTGGTAGTCAGTATCCAACGATGTTGGCCACTTGAAGCTGGATGGATTTCTCCAATGAAATCTAATCCACATTGTTAGAAAGGACCAGATACCATTATGGGCTTCAGAGGCAGATATTTTAGTTGTTTCTTTCCTGAGAATTTCTAATATTAATCACAGGCCTTGATCTTTGCACATACATCATTGAATAAACTAGGCCAAAAGTACCCAACTCTGAGTATTTTATATCCTCTGGTCCTCCAAAAATGATGTTGTCCACATAGGCTATCATGAAAGTCATACATGGTTTTCTTTTCCTCATTTGGGTCCAAGCATCTTAGAATAACCCCAACGGGATCCTTCCAATACAAAACATGATAAACAATGTAGTATATGATTGCTTTGAGCTTTAAAGACCTCACCTTAGTATTGTCAATTCCAGCTGGGTGTTGAAATGTCTACAAGAAATGGATAAGGTCCTTGTACCAATTACACTCTGTCAATTTGGGACTAATTTGTGAGTTGTTGCTAGCAATATCAGTCTGCTAATATACAGAATGTGCATTCATGAAATTAACCCCAAGTTCTTTACAGTTTAATCCATATAGAAATCTGGATAAACCTTTCCCTTTCAACAACTTAGTAGGCTTAATTTCAAGGTCAAACTCTAGAATTTTGGCAATCTAATTACTATTTTTTCCATGTATGTTAGGTTGGATTAAGATTTCTTTCACAGAATCTAATGGGACATAGGAAATAATTCTGGAATGAAAAATATATACCCTGAAGGATTTGAGGTATTTAACCAAAGCATAAGCATGCTTCTCCATAATATCATACCTGACCTCAACATCCCTTAGTGCCCTGCTGAAAAAGAAATGGGCTTCTCCATCCCATCTGTTTTTTTCTGAAGAAAAACAACAACCAATGTGTCATTTGAGGAAAAAGAAAATATCATAAATTCTTTTGAATAGTCAGGGTTGATAAGAACAGGTTCCTCAGTCGGTGCTTGTTTAATTTTTTCAAAAGAATCCCTTTCTTCCAGTGTCCATTTTACCTCATTTTCCTTCGTCAACATGGATGTGATAAATTTTACTAATTCAACAAAATTTTATATGAACCTTCTCAAAAAAATTATTTTTCCCAGGAAGTATTGAATCTCTTTTTTGGACATAGGGAGAGACAGATTCTTGATGGCCTCTACTTTGCTTGGGTCAATTCCTACCCCCTCTGTTGAGACAATGTGTCCTAACAGATTACCTTCTTTCATAGCAAACAAAGACTTCTTGGTATTGAGTGACAACCCAAATTTTTTTCATTTCAAGAAAACTTTATCCAAATGATGATAATGCTCCTTATCAAACCATGGGAACAATGTAATTCCATCCATATAGATGACCACAAATTTTTCCTTTTCTCCAGTGAAGGAAATATCCATTGTGCGATGGAAGCTTTCCTACCATTCATGAGACCAAAAGGAATCTTGGCATACATGAATGTGCCCCAAGGAGTAGTGAAAGTTGCTTTCTCTTTGTCTTCAGGTAAAATAGAGATTTGATTGTAGCCTGAGAATCCATCAATCATGGACATCCTTGCTGAACCAGTTACCCTTTGCAAAATATGTTCCATCTTAGGCAAGGGATAATTATCTTTCTTAGAACACCTGTTTAGATTTCTGAAATCAAAACAAAGTCTGATTTCACCATTATTTTTCCTCACAGGGACTAGATTATCCACCCACTTAGAGTACCTCAAAGGTATGATAATCTTAGCATAAAGCAACTTCTTGACTTCCTTTTCCATAATAGGAAGCAACATGATGTTAATTTGTATTAGTTTATGCCTAAATGGTTTGGTATCATCCTTCAAAAAAAAATTGTGTTCAATGATGCTTGTATCATAAGTTTGTAGGTCCTCATATTTCCAAGAAAACACATCAGCAAACACTTTTAATAAGTTCACATACTTAGATCTTTGTTCCTCTGATAGACTGCTAGAAAACTCGACATACTTGGGATTTTCCTCAGTCCCTAGATTGCATTATGTCACATCAGCTTCTTCGTTTGATCCCTTAACCTTCAAAGCCACATCATTTCTATCAAATAGTCTCTCCAAAGGGACCAATCCTTTTGGAATATGGTTACTAGACAATTGGAAAATCGTGTGGTCTGCAATTGTGTTCAGAAATATGTTAGCATGAGGGTTTTTCTCATCATCTTGATCTTGATCAATGTGAAGAGAAGAAAACTCTTCCATTTTTTCTAGAAATCTCTTAATCTCAATATCATCCTCAAAAACCTTCCAATGTTTGACATTTTAAAGTATAGAGGGCCTATGCTTCACTTCTACATCATACTTGAGTTTTGGAGGTAATGGGATTTTGATGTTACTAGAAGAAACAACCAAAGAATCAGTCATAGCATTCCCTTCTCGAGGAACAAAAGAGATGTTAAAAGCTAGGAAAAATTTGTCAATAAGATCCCATGCCTCATTTATGTATGTCCTCAACCTTGGATTCTTTTCTTGATACATATTTTTTACCTGATGCACAATCAATTCCGCATCCTCAAAAACTGATAACTCCTCAATTTTCATATCTTTAGCAACCCTCAGCTCCAAAACTAGAGCCTCATACTCTACAACATTATTTTTAGTTTCAAACTCCAAATTATAAGACAAAGATATGACTTCGTTAGAAGGAGAAATAAAAACCACTCCAGCACCAGCACTTTCTTTAGAAGAGGCCCCATCAAAATACATCTTCCAAACTTGGGTGCCTTGAGGAGGTGTATCACATGTTGTTAGAGGTTTTTTTTCTGATTTCCATGGGTGTCTGGGGAACATGAGTAAGTTGCAGAATAATTGATCTCGATTCAATTTCAACTGCATAAATAGGATGGTTTGTGGGATTAGCTTCATCACTAATAATGTAAGCTAGTTGTGCTTCTCTATACATCCTTTTGTGCTCACCTCCAAAAACAGCAATAGTGGCATATGAGAGATCCATCTGCAATGTTCCCCCCAATGTTTTAATCCAATAACTTGATAATAACATCCAAAACTTAGGAGGGGCATACACCACTACAATATCCATGACCACACTCTTCATGGGCAGTTGAAAGAGGGAAACAACCAGATATTTAATCACTCCAAGGCATTTCACCTTTCTGGAGTCAAAATATTATAGATCATGATATGTTTTAGTAATTTCTAGACCCAGCTCATCCATGAAAGATTTAGGCATTAAGTTATAAAATGCACCTGAGTCCATCAAGGAATTATGCAGAATTTTATCATGAATATTCAATGAGGTGTAAAAGGGAGGAGAAGACTCATACCTATCTTCTACCAAAGGCCTCAATATGATTGTTGGTTTTTCATCTAAATTCACCTAGTCTTTTGAGTGGGAAGAAAACTCAGGCTGCAGCATCTTGGAAATGTACCTCTTAAATTCTTCATTTTTTATCAACTCTAAAAATGGGACTCGAATGTTAATCTTTTGTATTTCATTTTCAAAACCGAAAGAAGAACGATATTTCAGAATCTCTTTAATTTCTGAAACAGGAGCCTTAATCACAGGTTGATTATTTTGTTCCTCATTTTCTTTATTGGTTGAAGCCACTGCTTTAGAAGAATGTTTTGATGTCTTATGTTGATTGGATGTACTAGGATTTCCTTCCTTCTGTTTTGACCTCAAGTTGTATGTGTTTTGATTTTCATTCRTTTTCTCCCCTTTACTCGATTAATTTAGTTGATTGTTCATAAGGTACTCTTCATAAGAAGAYTGAGTTAAATGAGGGGAGATAGAGGTGTCACCTAGACAGTGAATTTATTGATTTGTTCCTTCATCTTCTCCTTCTTCATCATTAATCATGTTATTTTGAAAAGGGTTCTGAAGTTCTCTGAACTTTTTRGTCATCTCTATTCCTCTGATCTCTTTGAAGGATCTGAGGAGCGTTATTTTGTCTTTTGAAATTACCCATGTTGTCATTATCTTGTGTGTTTTTGTTAGTTTGTCTTCCCTCCAGTTTCATTTTTTCCATTTCTACAGAAAGTGATTTAACCAATTTAGTTAATTCATCCACCTGAGGGTTGACACCAGAAGAATTAGAAGTTGAAGATTCATCTTTTTGTTTTCTCCTATCTCTATAAGTTTTTCCTCTCAGCTTATCAGCTGCCAATATGTTTGATTCCACCTCCAAGGATGCATATTGCATATGAGCTAATGAGGTAGATCTTCTCTCTCTCAACAGGAGGTAAAATTCAGGATTAAAGGCACTAGAATAAGTTCTTTTGGCAGAGGTTTCAATAGGTTTGATATATGTATGGATTTTATTGTACATTTTATTAAACCTTTTGGAAAACTCTGAAATGGATTCCCCTTATTTTCTCTTGAGTGAACCAAACTCTGTAATATAATACAAAAAATATTTCTTATCACCCCAATGTCTTAAAAAGGAATCATCAAGAGATTCAATCCCAACAAATGATCCAAGAGGTAAACCCCTAAACCATTTCTTGGCTTCACCATCAAGACTTTGTACAAAAGCTCTCATCCATACATCCTCGTTTTCAATGTTCAGATTATCAGCATAGCTATAAAAGGCTGCAATATGTTCCTCTGTAGTTATGTCCTCTTCTCCTGTGAACTTGGGAATATACTTAAGATAGTCTCCTACTAGGAGAACATTCATAGGATGAGTTAGCACTAGAGGAGCATATCTAGTAGCCACTATGGCATCCATCTTATTTCTAGGAGGGTTTTCACCTACCATATGATTAGGAGGAGGAGGATTATGAAGTCTAGGAGAACTAGGAGGAGAATTGATTGGTGCAGATACAGTCTGTATGATGGGTAGCTTAGGAAAAGGAAGAGTATAGGATGGAGAATTTTTAGTTTTAATAAAAAGAGGTTGATTCTTGGAAGTGGATGGTGAAAACTCCAAGGGAACCGAGGTTCCTTCTTATTTCGTCATAGAAAATTTAAAATAATGAGGAGAAGGAGAACCTAGGGTAGGAAAATACTCTAGAATCTCAATCATAAACTAACTTACAACATCAGGTGAGGCAAGAACTTCAAAATTTTCAACGCTTTCTTCTTTCAGATGAGGGTAAAAAGAGGAATACTCTACAAGAAAATCTCCAAGATTTAAATTTTCCAGAGTTTCAACAAAAGGTAAATGAGGAACACTAGATACAACTATTGGTGTTTGAAAAGTAGAATCGGGAAAGTTTTCAGTAGTACCTGAAACAGTAGTTGAAAAGGATTCTTGAGAATCTTTTCCTTTCTTGATGATCTTCTCTAGGTCAACTTCAGGTGTACCTAGAGGTAAATGTTGAGTAGACCTTGTGTTTCTACCTTTAGGAACCACAACTAAAACAATGGAGTCACCAGGTGCAATCTGCAATGTTCAATTCATTGATCATTGTGCACCCTCAGAATCAGTATTTTATCTGTCGTTCAACCTAGGGAAATGTCTTCAATCACTTCCCTGGCAACAACACCAAGAATGTTAGCACTGGAAGTAAACCTTTGACTACTAAAGTGTAATCTCAGCACCCATCAGTAGGTTTTTAGGTAATCTTTATGATAACATGTCAAATGGATCAAAACTCAGCAAAACAGTGTAAATCACATAAAGTTCCAGATAAAATGAATCAACAAATGAGGTCATGGCTAACTCGGATTAGAGTTTAAAGATTAAGATGGATAGATGGAATAATTTAGTGAGGAAAGTGAAATATGTCTACTACTCACATCACGAAATACTAGCAGACATATGAAGAAAGCCTTTTGATAAAAGAACTTATTTTAATCAAAAGATAAACTCTGATAAAATTATAACAGCATCACAACAAAACCTTCATTGTAATACAAATACAATAGATCAATTGAATCATTCAAAAGTTAGTATAATAAGAGTAAGACATAAATAAGATGACAGGAAAGAAGTCGATTTCTATTAGTCAAAAAGTCTTAGGTCTGATACACAAAATCCAAACATGGCTATGTTATATTCACAATATTACAAAGTGAGTCTCATCTCAACCATTTGAACCTCGTCAATGATTTCCAATGCCTATATTATAGTCTAGGTTGTCAATGATAGCATTAAAATTTGAATTCCCCCTCTTCCATAGGATTCCCACGCCTAAAGGTGGAGTAACTACATTTGTTCAACAAAAAATAACAAACTGCTAAAAACTAGGCTAATGTTGGCAACTTCCTTAACATATTTAATATGCTTGATGAAGTGTCCCTTGAGCACATCTTATTTTTTCAAGTGTCCCTCCAGATTTCAAATGACCTTCCAACAAATGTCATATACTCATCTACCCATCTAGAAACCGATGATTCCTTCAAAACAACAGAACAAGAGTTTGTAGCATAGTCTACAACGTTATTCTGTATTAGCTAGCTTACAACAAAGTTCGCAGCGCCTGACTACATTAGCCAATTCACAGCGCTAGGCGCTACGAACTTTCCTGTATATTTTTAACATATTTAGTAGGGCCCAAAACATTTCAAAAATTATCTCCATGGCTAAAAATGATGTGAAAACTCATGATCTGGTATATGAGTGGAAAATATATTTCATAAGCATCACTATTTTCAAAAATAAAAATGCATAAACAGGAATTGTTTAAAACTAATATTCTTTAAGGTATTTAATATTTTTCATTTTCTAACTCTAGAGCTCCTCCTAGTAGCATATTTAGCTAACTATACAGATTCTTCTTGGCTGACACCTCTTTGAAAGGTTGCAGCTCCATCTTTATCCTTCTAATATGAGCATGGTAGGCTTTGTTTTGTCTATACAAATTTTTTATTTGCCTATGGAGGGTTTGAAACCTTTTAGCTATGAATTTGGCCTTTCTAATAGTTTCACGATAAATTCCCATGTCTCCATTAGGTTTCTTCTTTGAAAAAAAATATCCCTTCTTCATTTCATTCATCCCTTGCCTCTTTAAGATGTTTGTTGAGCCTTTTAAAAGTATAATTGATCTCCTTCCGAGGACTGGTCTTGTTAATGATTTGAACAGGCTTCTAAGTATCTATAGATTTACCTTTTCTCTCGGATGAATCTCTTACTGTATCCTCTTTCACAGGGATATATTTTTTGTTTTTTTCTCTGGTAAGAGGCCTCCTAGATTTTACCTTGTCAGTTGCATTGGGTGAAGGAAACACCAGCTTCCTTCCTTTGAAACTTGTAGCTTTAGTTGAAGGAGCCTCTACTAGACTGTGAGTTGTCAAAGATTAAACCTCTCTTTTGGATATTGAGAAGGTACTCCTTCTTCTTCATGTTCCTTTGTTGCTTTATCATATTTAACAGTCCTAATTCTCTTCCTTTTATTGTACATCCCTGAATGTACAGTCATGTCAAATTGAAGAGGACTTTGTACCTTAGGTTGTGGAGTAGGAGAAATATTTAGATGAAAGTGTGAAGAAGTATTAAATTCCTCCTAGTCAATGTTTTTCCTTCTTAATTCCTCCATCACCATCATCTTTATCAGTCTTGAATAGAAAACACTTGTATCAACTACCTTAGATTTAGCGTGGACCCTATCAAACATTTTTTCAATACTTCTAAACAAGTACAAAGGAATATTCGTAGCATCTTTTCCTGTGAAGTGTAGCAGTAGCCTTATATGGTATTGATAGATCATGTTAAATATCCCTTCACAGGTAAAGTATCTTTGAATCACCTTCAACATCTTATCAAAACCCTCCAACATATCATTTTTTGACACTCCTTTTGTTAAATTGTCTCCTTGGTATTCTGGTTTGAGGAATTATTTGGAGAAGGATGCATTTAAATCCATGGCCTTGAACCATCTCTCCCAAATATTAGGTATCTCAGTGGTTGTTGATATGGTCATTTCATATACCTCAAATTCCAGTATCCCAACCTTGGTCTTGGTTCCCTCAAAGTTCAATGTGAATTCCCTAGCCACCTCTGGGTGCCCCCTCTACATTTTATAACAAAAATTAATGCATCCCACTCTTTGGAATACCTCCCTAATCAGGGATTCTGCAACAAAAACCTACATATCATAAGGCTCTTTACACATAATGATCCCTCCTTTGTGAGCCTTATTTCCTTGATTATCCATTAATACTAGCTGGGAAAACTTTATCACAATACTTGAATGATTACCTACAAGTGAAAGAGAGAAGCAGGGGAAATGACCACTAGAAAATATGAGAAAAAAGTCCAAACTAACTTCTCACAGTGACAATGCTTCTAAGTAGGACTCAAATTGGCTACCAGTGGGGTTAAATTCATAATTCAGATCAACTGGGAGTGTGAACAACCGATGACTTTGAAAAAGATGTTTTTCTGCAGAGGGTGTTGGAACAGAGAGTTCGCAGTGCCACAAAGAGAAACAACCATTGAACCCTTTCCAGACCTTAAAGAAAGGTGGAAAAGTTCATAGAGTACCTTGTAACCTGGAGATGAATGTTGATACTTTCATATTTTCACAGGGATTCCAACAAGTGGTCTAACCGCCAACTATCCTCTGCAACCAGTTCACAGTGCCAGTCATAGTTTGCAGCGCCTACTCCAAATTTTGATTTTGAGTCCTTCAAGGAAACAGCTAGGATATCCATATTTATGATCCCTTTAAGTTGTTAGAGATAAGATAAGCCTTGAAAATAATAAAAAACCCTGTCATGTCATAAAGTAAATGATTATTTTGAATGAAGGGGATACTTTGAGTGTGTTGCGAACTCTCCTAGTGAGTTGGTAGCACTCAAACCACAAACTGATTTGACAGCATCAACGGGTAAAGTAACAGCTAGAGATACTTCACACAGATTATGGAAGTGAGATGTCAAGGTGATGGTGGTGATTAGAAGGTTGTGACTGATGAAAACTAACACTCCTCGTCATGATGACTGAAACTCAACCGAGGACATAATCACAAGACAATATACTAAGGCTAAATTGACTTGGGTTTATAAAGACAATCTGAAAATTGAAAAATGACTCTAGGAAGAAAACATAGAAGAAAAAGAACCTATGACTCAAATAAAAAGACTAAAATGAATTTTTGATTCCCCCCACAACTCTATGTGATAACATATTGGATCCTTTGACTCATTATTGTAAGATGTGGTGAATACTTGCACAGAAGATCTAGCTAGCAAAAGAACATACACATCTTGCAAAGGTGAGGAGAAGAGAAAAAAAATGGAATAAAAGAATAATAAATTGTAATAAACAAAAGAAATAATGATAAAATACACATGATATACTTTGCATGGCTCAATTAATGCATAATAGAGGAGAAACCAATGCTCCATTGTGGTGGTCTAAAGAGATATGGACACACACAGGAAGTTACTAGAGTTAACTTCCACCTAGTCCTAGTCAACTAGTGATCCAAAAAGGATCCAAAGAAGACTAAGAACAACTCAAAACTCATAGAGGCAACTCAGGACACTCAGAATGGTCTCAGTAGACAGATAAAGGGACAAAATTCAAAGTTCTCAAAACTTAGTGAAAATGACATCTTTGTGAAGAGTGCATCACAAGCTTTCTAGTGGCGTAAACAGCTCATCAAACAAAGTTACGAATCAAAATATATTCGCGGTCAAAGTTTGGTCAACCCAGCCCAATCAGCAAGGGGATGAGTCAACATCCGTACTGTTGATGTCAGCATCAGTATGAATTAAGTCAGCATCCATACAACACATGTGGAAGGAGAATGAGGTGACACATGTCATGCTGATGTCATCATAGTGACGTGGCAACACCAAAGGCTGCCACGTGTCACCCATATTTTATGGACTGATCCATGGACCAGTGAAATATCTCCACGCGGTAGTTCATACAGTGACATGGCATTTATGTGGCAGACTGAGTTTGCAGATGAAGTGGCATACATACAGGTGATGTGGTAGGATGACATTGCAGTGGATGATGTGGTCGAATAGGAGGCTTCCATGTGGCCCAGTCACAGGTTGCCACGTGGTAGTGGGAAAATTCCCAATGACAACCCATGACCGAAAATTTCTAAAAAAAAAGGGGATTTGACGGATCCATCAAATCT
>ML809210.1:134323-151150 GCA_009831015.1 Picea engelmannii
TTATCAAGTTTTTGTGTTCATATTTGATGCTTATGTATCTTCATTATTGATCTTTTCCTTCTTTAATGGTGCACTTTAATTTATGCTTATTTAATGCAATTCTTTATAAGTCACTCGATGAAAATATCTCAAATCAACTAGTCATGTATTTCTCAATTAACTAGACAAACAAGAGTGAAATGAGGAGGAGATAAAGAATGCACAAGGAATATGAATTCCTCGTAATGATCCCAAGCTAAGTGTGCATTCATGGTGATGATCCTGAGGTTACTTGGTGATAAAAAAAAAGTTACCTTGAATGACTCCACTCTACTAGTCAACTGAAGAGAATATTCTCCTAGAATGTAGGAGAGGTTCCTAAAAATTAGGAGACCCTCAGTAATGACAAATAAACATAGGATCGACTACTTCTCATCGGATCATGTAATGAATTCCATTTCCTTCAAATTGTAGTCCCTTTTTGTAATTCCCATTTTTACCGCATTTCCAACATCTTCTCATCGACTGAACAAGGGATTTAGATATACCATTTGAATTAGACTTTCTACCAGAGAATTTACCTTAATCTCTATCAATCAATCGACCTCTCACCACTAATTCATATTTGGTTGATCCTTCCAGCTTCTTCCTTCTCATTTCTTCTAACAATAGAGATGCAACCAAGTCTTCTAGCGCTAATGTGGTTGAATTACTCCCTATAGACACAACTAAGCTATCATATGAGTCTGGAAAAGAACATAATAGGATAATACATTTCCCCTCCTCGGTGATCTTGATATCCACAGAAGATAACTGGCTTATTATGGTATTAAACACATTTAAATTCTCAGCCACCAAAAGGTCATCAATCATCCTCAGAATATATAGTTTCTTTCTAAGGAAAAACTTATTTACCAAGGATTTCAATTGGTACAAGATTCCAAAATTTTCCCACAATTTCTTGGTCGAATCTTCACCTGAGACATTCAACAGCACTAAATATGAAAGAAAATTTTTAATCGTACTCATTTCCCTTCTCTCGAGCTTATCCCATTCTTCCCTCGGCATACCTGTTGCAACAGTACATGGATAGACTATTGTCCATTGTTCTAAATCTACAAGGAGATCTTCAATTTTAAGATTCCAAAGCTCAAAATTATGGCCATTGAATTTTTCGATCTTTATTCTCAAGCTACTTGTCAATATTTAAGCACAAGTTTAAATATCTATGACTTACGAGTACGTTAAGCCCTAATTTGTGGCACATTACCCCTTAATTGGGGAATATTACATTAGTATTTTAATTTTATTTATGTTGTCTTGGGTCCATTAGTTGTAATTGTACCTCCTAGTCTCCTATATATACCAAGGAGACCTTTTCATTTGGAATCATCTTGTAATTTTGAATTCATATGATGTATAAGAAGGTTTCCCCCTTGAAGAGGCTTATTATCTGAATTTATATCTCTTTCAAGGAGTTGAGAACTTATTCTGAGGTTTTTATTCTATTTCGATATTTGGTTCTTAACATTTGGTATCAGAGCTAGAATTTCCTTGGGACTAGCTTCTTCAAAACAAGTCTTCTTGGAATTTTCTCTAAAAGTTTTTTTCTAGAAGGTTTCAGGATCTATAATGTCTATGTTGTATAGGATAAATATATAGATAAATTGGGTCCAAATTTCCGATTTGTTTTCATTATATGTTTAGACATACATTCTTTTCAAGTTAGGATTTTTTACTAGTCCTGAAACTAGTTTGAAACAAGTATTCTTAGCCTTTCTGTACCCAATTTTTTTTGGATTTGTTTCAAGTTCTAAAATTTTTAAATTAAAAAGGAGGAATAGTCAAGTATATTTTGTACAAATTTCATCCCTTTATTCAGTTTACTATGAAATTTATTCCCTGAGGAAATTAGGGTTTTTGGCTCGTCCAAATTTCAGTCTAAAACAGGTGTTCTTGGGAAACCTGTTATATATGAAGATACAAAACACTAAATTGAGTGTGGCATGTTCCATTGTTTAAGGTATGGACCGAATTATTCTTGTACAAATTTCAATTTTTGAAGTGAAGACAGTGACACGTGGAAGTCCGTACAAGTTCCCTCTCCTTAAAGGGAAAAACATCAACACATCTTGGGAAAGTTATCATAAAATTCTATTGGAGAATCCAATATTTGTCTAACCTATGGGGTTGGAAAGAAGAAACATCAAGTTACCTCATGTATAAATTTTAGACTCCAAAGGGACGAAATTGCATAGCTATAGTAGAAGAAAGGTCAGCTAGCAAAAAAGTCTCCAAATCAGGGTTTTAAAAGGTACATTTTTGTTTTTTTGGAAATTTGCATATCTTTTGACTAGAAGATCCAATTGGGGTGATTCAAAAAGTGGAATAAAGTGGGATAAAAGGAGTATCACATAAAGATTGGAGAATCTTAGGTTTTTTTAGGTACAGATGTATTTCAGCTTCTTAAAATGTAGGATTTGTCGTTACTTATCAACTCTACAACCCGAGGACTGTGTGGTTCTTCCATGTACCTAGAGTATATTGGAAGTACGGTTTCACATTAGACAAAACTACTACAGATTTGAGCTCCCACGTACTTGGCGTATATCAGGAGACCCCTTAGAATCCTGAGACCAACATATTAAACCATTTTGTTTGTCTTGTTGCTATAATACACCAAGCACAACACTCGAGAACATCACTCTCTAGTACCTGGGTAGTTAGATAGTACGGCTAAGATCATGGTCAAGCCTCCTTATTTAGTTCCCTGAGATATTCAGATCATGTATATAATATATCTATAGCACCTGACACTCCCTTGTCTGTGAGGACCTCTACCTAATCCAATTAGGAATTCCTACCTTGCAGTGATAATTGGCCAACATGCCACCAAAAAACGGAACTTCTAAAAAATAATCTCTCAGACATTCCTACTTGGACTCTTGATGAAGGTTAAGAAATGTGCAAGGACATATATTATTTACAAAAGAAGTTAGTAACAAAATATGAACTACAAAGGATGATGGATTCAACTAAAGCTAAGATAGAATATATGATAGATACTAAGATGGATGGATTAAAAGAGGAGATCATGAAACAGTTGAAAGAGTTTCTAATAGAGAGGCCACATGAAAGTGATAATGTATCCCATGAAATTTATGATGAGGAAACAAGGAAGATGAATCAAGACTAGAGAAACTCCCTTTGGGTTGAAGACCAACCCCTTTCCTAAGATCGATATGATAAATTTTGATGGCAAGGATCCAATCACATGGATACTGCATATGGATCAGTTCTTTGATCTACATGAAGTGCCTCAAACAAAAAATGTATGAATTGCATCCTTATATTTAGAACCTAATCATTTTGTGTGGTATCGATGGATTTTTTCTCACAAATCACTTGTCACTTGGACAATTTTCACAGAAGAAATGATAGAACACTATTAATATACAAGGAGCAATACCGTATTAAGCCAATTGATAAATCTCAAGCAAAAGGGTTCAGTTGCAGAGCACATTGAGAAATTCCAAAGATTGAGTATAAAGGTAACATATATTCCAGATGAGCACCTGATTGATGTCTCCATAGGAACTTTAAAGGATAACATTCAACATGAGGTTCACCTTTGGGAACCCAAATCATTGGAGAATGTGTTCAGGGTGGCGAGAAATGTTGAAAGTAAAAATATGGCTATGGATACTAGAAGGACCACCCCTAACATCTATTGAGAGAATAATGTTGTTTCTTCTAAACTACCTCAACCTACAAGGTTAACACCTCAACAATTGGAGGAAATAAAAGCAAATGGTTTATTCTTTAATTGTGACAGCAAGTACAGTCATGGACATAAGTGTGATGAGAAGAAATTATTCTACATAGATTATGAAGAGGAAGGAGAACAAGAACCATCTCAAGATGAATATATAGAAGAGATTTCTTTTCAAGAGATGACTCCCACCATATCATGTCATGCATTGGATAGAATTATCACTCCTCAAACCCGCAAGATAGAAGGATATATCAAAAAGAAAAGGGTAATAGTGCTAATTGATTCTAGTAGTACTCATAATTTCATTCAATGCAAATTATCCAAAGCTCTCAATTGCTTTATAAATCTAGCATGAGAGTTTCAAGTAATGATTTCAAATGGAGGAACTATCAATTGATCATGGAAATGCCATAAGATCAATTTCACTATGGGGGAATGTAATGAATAGTCCAATGATTTCTATACCCATGTGTGGTGTTGATGTTGTACTAGGGGTCCAATGGTTACAATCATTGTGAACCGTGGCTTTTAATTTTCAAGAACTTTTTATCAAATTTTCATTGGAAGGAAAGGAATTTGATTTAAAGGGTATCACAAGGAAACCCAGTAAGGTGGTAAGATCTAATGGCATGAAAAAATTATTGAAAAAGGGGCATCAGGGTGTAATTGTACAACTATGCTCACTAGATGTTCAAACATCTAATCCATCTATTCATCTATATCTCCAAGGGATCATTGATAAGAATTCTAAAGTATTTGAAGATATTCCCAGAGGTCTTCCACCCACTTGCGATCATGATCATGTTATTCACTTAATTCCTGGGAGTACTCCTCCTAACATCAAGCCTTAAAGATACCCTTATGCTCAGAAGAGTGAATTGAGCGTATGGTTGAAGAAATTTTATAGGATGGCATTATTATACCTAGACAAAGTTCTTACTTTGCACTAGTGGTAATGGTACTCAAGAAAGAGGGCTCATGGTGTATGTATCCAGATTATAGAGAGCTCAACAAGATCACCATTAAAGATAATTTTTCCATTCCTTTCATTGATAAATTGTTATATGAACTACATGGAGCAATCTACTTCACAAATTTATATCTTTGTTCAGGGTATCATCATATTATAATGAAGGAAGAATGTATCCCAAAAAAAGCATTCAGAACTCATGAAGGCCATTATGAATTTTTGGTCATGCCTTTTGTCCTTATGAATGCACCTTCCACATTACAAGGTTTGATGAATTCCAGTTCCAAGCCCTTCCTTCAAAAATTTGCGTTATTATTTTTTTATGATATACTAATCCATAGCAAGTCTTGGGAGGATCATGTTTGACATGTTGACAGGGTGCTACAACTACTAAAGGAGCAACAATTATATGCCAAACCATCCAAATGTTTCTTTGGGGTGAAGGAGGTAGAGTATTTGGGTCATATTGTATCGCATGAAGGTGTCAAGGTAGACCCTAACAATATTAAATCCATTATGGTCTGGCCGATTCCAAAAACATTGAATAATCTTAGAGGATTTTTTGGTTTCACTGGAAATTACCGCAAGTTTGTTCATAACTATAGAAGAATAGTAGCACCTTTAACTGCATTAACTAAGAAGGATGCATTTTCATGGATTCCATAGGAAACTTAATCTTTTGAACAATTTAAAGAGGAAATTTTCAAATCTCCTATCTTGACCACACCAGACTTCACAAAAACCTTTATTGTGGAATGTGATGCCTTGGGAAATTGCATTGGTGATGTTATAATGCAAGAAGGAAGGCCCCTTGCTTTTGAAAGTCGACCACTCAAGGGAAAGGACTTACACAAACCCATTTATGAGAAGTAAATGATGGAAATACAACATGTATTGAAGCAATGGCAGCCTTACCTAATAGGTAGGAACTTCAAGGTCAAAACAGATCATGACAGTCTTAAATACTTCTTGGAACAAAGACTATCTTTAGAAGAGAAACAAAAAAGGGTGACCAAGATGTTGGGTTATGACTTTGAAATCATCTACACAAAAGGGGAAGAAAAATGTTGTGGAAGATGCACTCTCAAGAAAGGATGAATATGTTGAGGAATTTCTCTGTGATATATCTATCATCCAACCTAATTGGATAACAGAAGTAAGGGATGAATGGAAGAATGATGAAGAAGTGTGGACTCTCATTCAAAGGCTGCATCAGGATTCCAATGCATCCGATATATTTACATGGAAAAATGATTCACTATGGTACAAATATCCATTATATTTATGTAAGAACTCCCAACTCAAACAAAAGGTACTTTTGGAATTGCACACCTCTCCGGTAGGAGGGCACTCGGGATTTTTGAAAACCTATCACAAGGTCAAGAGGGAATTTTTTTGGGATGGACTTAAAACTGATGTTCAAAGGTTTTTGGCAAGATGTTTGGTTTTCCAACAAAATAAGGTGCAAATAGTTAATACCCCATGTATTTTACAACCATTATCCATTCCATGTCAGCGTTGGGAGGAGGTTTCCATGGATTTCATCATAGGGTTACCAAAGTATGAAGGAAAGAGTGTCATCATGGTGATTGTTGATAGAATTACCAAGTGCTCACACATTTGTGCACTCTCTCATCCTTTCAAAGCCAGTACAGTTGATATTGCATTCATGGCGATAGTTTAAAAGCTACATGGAAGCCCAAAGATTATTGTAAGTGACAGAGATCCCATCTTCACTGGACATTTTTGGAAAGACTTATTTTCTTGTTTGGGTACTCAATTGGCTCATAGCTCATCATATCATCCTCAATATGATGGCCAAACTGAAATAGTGAACAAATTTCTGGAAGGATACCTTCGTCGCTTTGTCTCTGATAAACAAACACAATGGTTCAAGTGGTTACCCTTGGCAGAATGGTGGTATAACACTTCCTTTCATATTGAAAAAAAAATGACACCATTTATGGCACTTTATGGATATCACCCACCATCCATCACTTCTTCTTTGAAATAAAAATCTAAGGTTCAAGCAGTGGAAGATCACATAGAGCATCAACAACAAGTTCTCCAACTCTTAAAGGACAACCTGACCATGGAACAAAATCGCATGAAACAACAAGCAGATCAACATTGTAGTGAAAGAAGTTTTGAAGTAGGGGATTGGGTATTTTTAATACTACAACCATACAAACATATGTCCCTCAAGCAAGATAAGAAGGATAATAAATTATCACCGAACTACTATGGACCTTAGAAGGTGTTGCAAAATATTGGTATTATGGCATACAAATTAGAGCTTCCTGCATATTCACAAGTACACCTTGTTTTCCATGTTCCATTCTTAAAGAAGGTTATAGGTGACATGATCCCAGTTCAAACTCTATTTCCAGAACTTGACGAGGAAGGAAAAATCATATTGGATCATGAAGCTATCACTAACCCAAGAATTCGCCACCTGAGGAATAGATCAATTTCAGAGTATCTCATTAAGTGGAAGAAACTACTTGTTGAATATTCTACGTGGGAAGATGAGTCTTTTATATAGAAGAATATAGAACTACTCAAGTGTTGAGGACAACACTTGTTTGAAGGGGAGGGGAATTTTAAGCCTTAATTCATGGCACATTACCCCTTAATTGGGGCATATTACATTAGTATTTTTATTTTATTTATGTCGGCTTGGGTCCATCAGTTGTAATTGTACATCCTAATATCCTCTATATACCAAGGAGACCTTTTCATTTGGAATAATCTTGTAATTGTGAATTCATATGATCTATAAGGAGGTTTCCCTCTTGAAGAGGATTATTATTTGAATTTCTCTCTTTGTCAAGACGTTGAGTACTTATTCTGAGGTTTTTATGCTATTTCGATATTTGGTTCTTAACATGCTCTTACTGGGCTTAGGGTTTAGCTTAGATCCTAGGTTTTTAAACCAAGCTCTGATACCACATCTTAGGAAATGGAAACACTTCCACACTAAACCTAACAGAAGAGAGGAAGAAAGATTTAAGCTATAAAAGAAATAATAAAGCAAACAAACAGTATACATACATTTTACTGTGGAAACCCAAACAAGAAAAGCAACATTCCTTGAGTGTATTGCTCTCTTGTTGTCTTATTCATTTAGAATAAAAGGTTACATTCCTAACCTTGGTCTACACCTAATACACAATAGACATCATACCTTCATTTTTTACACAAGAACAACCATGTAGCCAACTCGTCTTACATCTACATGACCAACAACCTATAAAATGATTGATCTAAAGATTAAATATTCTACGATTAGATTTCACAACATTACACCATTCCTTATCTATAGGATTTACGATGGGAAAAACCCTAAATAAAACTGCCCAAAAATGGTTACAGATCCATGCAGATAATTGGCTACAAATCCTACAAATCTCAGGATTCTCTTATAGTCGACTACCAGGTCGGGTTACCAGTCGACCTTCATTCGGTCTTCATTCAGTTGCCACATGACCACCTGTCAACCTTTTTTCAATTGACCTCTTCAACTTGTTGTCGATTACTTTGACTTTGACTTTTCCCGGTTAATCCACCTCGACCTTCAAATTTCACAGCAAAGAATATAACAACCCAATACAGTGACCCCTTGTGGGTTTTTGAAAACACAAGAACATGACTAGTTTCCTTCCCCATTGGGATATGGAGTCATCCTCAAAAACTATATCCATCTAGAAATTGCTTTATTATGCAAAACGCTGACTATAAAAGTAAACTGTGTACAAATAAGATCTACCTACCCTATCTTACTTGAAGGAAAGGGACACTTTTAGGTGTAGGTATATTTCCAATGGATCCATTCTAGCATCCAATTGATCTGTGGAATGAAATCCATAATTAGGTAACATATTGGGGTTGGTACCAAAGAGTCAGGGGTGTGCTCAAAGTATGTTGGTGAAACATTGAACCGGATGTGATGAGAATATGATGGCATTGCTTGGCCAACAATGCTTTGAAACCACGTTTCAATATAATCAATTCTTGGTTTCTCAAGAATGTTGGTTTCTTTGATTGAATGAGGAGTTTCTAATTTGAGAATAATTTCATCTTTATCCTCATTACCAACCACATTCAAGATTCTTGATTCACTGGCTATGTCTTGAAATCATTCTTCCTTCATGGAATGGAAATCTTGTCCATCAATGTTCTCAAGATTAATTTCTTCCACCAATTCTTCTTGTTGTCATTGTTCTTGTGTATTTTCATCATCTCTTGCAACATTTTCCACATGAGTATGTTGGATGAAATCTTCTTGTACATTTGGTGGAGGATCCTCAATTTCATTTTCAAACTTGTTGCTCGAAAGATCCTCATATGGAGTATATGAAAGGCTGGAATCTTGCTCTTGCAAATTGGAATTCTTGTTTTCATTTTCAGCAGTATGACCTGATTCATAAAATATTCCAATATTTGATTAGACTCTTGTTTCAATTCAGTCACTTCATTGTTGTATTTCCATATGGGAGAGGGTGGGTGAGAAACAACATTTAAATTGTCATCGAAATCATATGAATGTACTCTTGGGATGAAATTTTCAGCAAATGAAGTTTCCAACACATCCCAACTGGCAGTGGTCTCAGGCAGCAATGAATTGTACCATTCAAGAGCATCCCCACATAGTTTTTTTTTAAATAATTGGCATGTAACAATGGATTCAGTGATATTGAAAACATCACATGTGATTTTGAATCTAAACAAGTCTTTCTCTACATCCTTTGAAGTATTCCCAAAGAATGTGTAAATTTTTTCAATAGGAATATCAGGCATATGAAAATCCACTTCTGGCAGATTTAAAGGGATTTTATGCAGTTGTCTCCTTCTTTGGATAACTTCTCCTTTTCTTGAGTCTTGTAAATCCATTGATGGGATTGGTGGAGAAGGTAATAGAGCATCATGACATGAAAAAGGTTCTTTGGTGGAGCCACCATGAATATTTTCTTGATATTCTTGAATCTTTCCAATGGAGTTTCCAAGGAATGTAAGAGTTCTTTCAATGGAATCGCCAGGGAGTTCATCCTCTAGAATATTTGGTGGTTCTTGACTCTTTTCGAGGTAATTCAAATATCTATGAATTATATTTTTATAAACCTTGTGCATCTAGAACAAACATCAGTCGTCTTAAATCTTCTTCTTGAAACTTTGAACCATGGAGACTTTGATTCATCAATCAAATCTGAAACAAAGCCTCATATATCTTAAAAATAAATTGTTCCCCAGTATGTTGCAAAAACTTTTTATGTTTAGATATTTTAAGGTCCAAACAAAAACCTCACAAGGATATTAATCCCCCTGCGAGTTTATAGACACGGTACTTCTCTTTCCCTGAAGTGTTGGAAATTTCTTAATATGATTCTTCAATAAATAAATAAATCTCCTAGCAAAGTTTGTATATACAAATGTACAACCATTGTATACATTTATACAAATATACATTGTATCATTTGAATAAAATAATGATAAAAATGTGTAAGCGGAGAGTTATGTCCACAAGGTCTTGGAGTATCCTTTCAACAGACATTATGTTTTTCTTATAAGATAAAATGAACCTGGAATCTATTATGACTTTGCAAGAAGAATGGGAAAAAAAAGGTGAAAGTGTCATCAGATAACTTTAGAAGAGTGTATTGTTAAACCTCAATAAAGAATATGATAGGCACAGTCTAAACATGTCATGCTTAAAATATCAAGTCTAGAGAGGTGTTGATCTAAAAGATTGTTTTATGGTCTTAATATCAACCTCACTAGGATAAGAATCCCCCTACGTTTTTAGAGAGGTGGTACTTTTGAAAAAATAACATTAACATTCAGAATAGTACCTGAGATTGGGACCATGTATCTTTAAAAGAAAATATATACAATAYATTACAAAGTAGATAAACCAAATGAGTATGATAAATAATACGCTCACATTTCCATCATAGCATTCATCAAGACARTAAACAATATCCACATTAAAGAGATAATAAAGATGGACTGCATATATAATATTACTTTAAATGATCATTCCATTAAGCACCAAARTGATTATGATGGATAAAACATTTGGAAACTCAAGMTTCAAAGAAAATTMTTTGAGAATACAATAATGTAGTATCCCAAGTAGTTCTCTCGGAGTCTCAAAAAATAATATAAGTCTTTAAATACAAAGTAAATGTATTTAAAGAAAAAAAAATCATTCTCCCTTCAAATAAGACTGGGATTGGGCTCCCGCAGACCATAAAATGAAAAGACCTGGAAAATAAGAGGAAAACAATCAAGGATCAGTCAGGTTTTCACAGAATACTAATAAATACAAGGAAATATGACAAATTATTATGGACAAAATAGACATAAAAGGGAGAAAAAAGTTGTTGCTTGAATCACTATGATAGAAATTTCTCGTAACCCTTTACTTACTTGGAGGTGTTTCTTTTATAGGTGCATGTTGTGGTTGAGGTGGCATAATCGGTGCAACTATTTCTTGATTTTTCGGTTTGGTAATTTTTATCAGTGTTTCATGGAAACCTGCACATGAGACCTAGCTAAAGAATACACAAACAAATCTTATCAAGAAAAGGAAGAGAGATACAATATGAAGAATGAGAATCAATGTATATTATGATATAATCAATGAGTGAGTGATCTTCCCTCATATAGGCAATGACCTCCTATAATTAGGAATGCATTCATAATAGTGATGGTCTAATATTAGAAAGTCTAAAATAGAACTAGTCAGTTAACTCCCACTAAACTAGTGTTACTCCCACTGAACTAGTGTGTCAAAAATAGAAATTTCTCTAACACCCCCCATGAACATCACTATGGAGTAAAAAATTAGTCCCGACTACTAGGACATATTAGGTACTCATGTACAATGCAACTAATGAACACTAAATAAAAGTGATGAAAGAGGCAAAACCACATGGGAACAAACCCCCCCTCAAAAGATAATGTATCAACAAAACAAAATGGCAGTTTCTAGGCAACTATGTTCTTCACTGCAAGACGATCCCGCAAATTTTGAAACTTCTGCTCACTAAAAGTATTCGTGAATATGTAGAAATATTTATCGATATGATGATTTACTTTGGAAACCTATCGGGCCTTGTACCTCTTGATCATGTGGACCCATCTGCACCTAAAAATATTCATTTCTAGTGGAAGTGGAACTAGATGCAAAGTCTAATTCTCTAGGAGAGAGTCATGCTCCTCCTGCATGGTTGTTTTCCATAATGGATTTCTCACATTCTTATTGTAGGTCTGTGGATCAGTAGATTGAACCATATAGCAATGCATGGGCATCACAGGTTCTAAAGCTGAAAATACATGAGAAGACTCCTCATGCTAACATCAAGTCCTCCTCGAATAAAATGGATTCCCTGCAAGGTTTCCTGTTGGCTGAAGTGTGTTATGTGCCTTCTTGGGCATCTGTTGAAGCTTCGGCACTGGCTTCTTATCTGGATGTACTACCTGCTTATTTACATGTATAGAATCTAAGTGTATGGATTCATATCTGATGTATGAAGCTGATGGAAGCACAAGAGTGTATGCATGTTGCACTGGAGGTGCATGCAAATTACTCTCCTTATGTGTAAGTAGAATAGAGGATTCATCGTTAGAAAAATTTGTGAATTTATATAACCTTGACTTATGATCCACCTCACCAATTGCAATGATGGAATTGTCATGCACGTCAATTACTGAAACAGAATCTAATGTAAATTCAACCTTTTTTTCCTTTTTGAGTGATCTGATAAACTAAGAGAAGATTCATAGAAATATTTGGAACATGTAAAAAATTCTCAAAAATACCATTATGGAGTTCCACTCTCCCTTCTCCTACTACTACTACTGGAGTATCATCCCCCATGAGAATAGGGGGTCTTGAGCATGGACTAAAAGAACATAAACCTTCCTCTTTCACTATCATATGATGGGATGCACTAGAATCTATTATCCATGAATCAGGTGAGTAATTAATTGCAACCAAAGCATGATGATTACCTTTCATAGGAGCATGATATTCTTCCTTCTGCTTCTTGACTCCTTCTGGAATGAAGTTTCCAAGGTTGTTCTACTGAAGTGCCTATGCCATAAGATTGATATGTTTCTTCATGCATGTGGATTCTTCATGATTCAGTTTATTGCAATAATTGCACTGCTTTCCCTTCTTATTCTTCTTCTTCTTCCAATCTAAAGAGTCTTTGGAACATGAAGAATCGTTAAAGGGTTTGGAATATCCCTCCTTCTCGTTTTGTTTCTCCTTCCCATTCTATTTGGATGATCCTTTTCCATCGTCCATTGTGAGTGCATGTGATTTGGGATCCTTGATGAGGCCCATCTATATGAGTTTTATCTGCTCTTGTGTAAGAGACTCAATGAACTGATCCAGCGTAGGAATTTTCCAATTTGTTCCAAAAAGACATCTGCCAGAATGAAAATTGGAGACATATACATCGTATTCTGGTCCTAGCTTGGTCAATATTGTTAGAATAAGTTGTTTCTCTTGTTTAGACTTATCAATACCACATTCACCCAAGATAAATATCAAATATATAAATTTAGTGAAGAAATCATGTATATTATCAAAACTTTTAGGGTCTAAGGTATTCAACTCTACCTCAAGCATGACCTCGCATCTCATCCTACTTTCCAAAGAGTCCTTCCAAGGTGGTCTAGATCTCGTTTGGAGTCTTGCATGCAGAAACATGAAACCATAAATAAGTGGAGATTAACTTAAGAAGTAGTCTTGTGGCCTCATCCTTACGATTCGCCCATCTGGTCTTCTCAATTGCTGGGGTAGGTTTTGTTTATGTCGCCATCATCAAATTATACAGTCCTTTTCTTTTGAGTTGAAATGCGACCTTAGGCTTCCATTCAAAATAGTTGTACGGTGTGAGTATTATCAACAGAATTGATTGAATAAGTTGCATCACCTCCATCCCTACTATTGATTATGAAAATATCCTGAAAACCCAGATCGTGGATTATGAGCTATGATTGACAGTGCTATGGCAGCTATATGTATGATAAAACATCTATATCTCCTCAAATATGATGTGGGTTTTGGAGATTTTTGGAGAGCATGAGAATCCCTATGTTATACGTCTTTGGTAACAATTTCATCCCGACGCAAATCGCATATTGCGAGATATCGCACCCTAGAGATATCAGATTTTGAGATATGGAGGACTATTGAATCGTCACACCCTAGAGAAGGGTAAAGTGTGACAATGATGAATCGTCGCACCCTAGTGAAGGACACAGTGCAATGATTTTCAAAATCTAAATCGTGGCACCCCATATGAAGAACACAACGGTTGCACCCTTCGACAAGGATAGGTCGTGACTATTCCAATCATCGCACCTGTTAGCATCGGAAGTCACTCCTAGATTGCTAGCAAGAGCAGAGCCCGATAGCCATCAGTTTTATGTCACAGTGGTTTATAGATGGGGTGACCGAATGGAAGCTAACTCAAAACGATATCATTCCAACTCCGAAACTAGGCTAGGCATGTGTGAGTGAATGAGGTCTTATATAAACTTCAGACAGTGAGTTGTAGTATATGGTGAGACAAGCGGAAGACTTATATAAGAGAAAAATCAGAGGTTTGGTACTAACATCGAGTTACTAATAGACTGTAGAAGAAGATGTTTGAAGGCAATATCATCTTGTATTCAAATGCAAAACCATAGAATGCAATCATACACAATGAACCTTTCATCATAACATAACTGCAATGATTCGCAAGAATCAGTCAATCACAAATTCTCTAGTATGAGAGGAAAACATAGATGGGATAGGAAAACTATTTGTCATAAAACAAGAAATCTCAAACACAAATGCATACCTGGAAAACTAGAATATCTGTTAAAACTTTACAGTAGGGAGCTCTTCTATACCATCGATAGATACAAAAATGGAGAAAATGCCTTCATATACTCAAAACAACAACAACAACAAAATCGAGACGTTGCATTAAGAGATTTGCGTCTGCATGGCCTCTAACAATCTGCATCTGCTGTCTCTGAATGATCGTGCACCTATGGTAGACACAATCGAACTCTTAACAGCTCTGTGGGCGAATCGACGTGTCTTTAATTCGCCGCCGGACTTTCCCATTATGGCGGAGGCGATGTCTAACCACCACCAACTGCTTCAATAACTGCTTTATTGGGATTGGGGATGGCCCGGCCAACTCAGCACCTTTAGGACGTGGAAGACCCTTAGCACTGCCACCTGGATTAGCTAAGAAGCCTGATGAATAGGCGTGGAGGCCAGCACGAAGGATGGGGCACATGATGGGAGTGGTGGCATTGAAACTATAAGGGTGTGAACAGAAATGACGAGGTGTGAGAGGAGCGACAGGGGGAAGACACATGGCAGAAGGAAATAAGCGAAGGGGGTAGGAGATGACATATAATGGGCACACTTTTAGTGGGAGGCTGACGTGAAAAAGAGCGGGACACCTGGCAGGCGGTGAGTGGATGATGAGAATGGAAAGGGGCCACATGGACCAGAGGAGGGGAGATGGACGGATGTCGAAGGATGAAGAAGGGGCTAAAGGGAGAGAACCTCATCGCATGGTTAGGTGGAGAACGGATGGCGAGATGACACGACAAGAAAGGGGACCCGCACTGATTTAAATGCAGAAAGACAGATGGTGCCTGGATTGCTTGTGCGTCATTGATCTGGGCGCTCTTGACCACAGCCGTCGGAGAGATGCGTCCTCGATTCCAGACCCCCCCCTTCGCTTAAAGGTAGAAAAGTGGGGGGGGTCCAGAATTACCCTGCGCGCCATTGATCCGGGCGCTTCAATCGTGGCCATTGAAGAGGTGCGCCCTCGATTTCGGACCCCCCCCTTCCGCTTACAGGTAGAAAGGTGGGGGAGCTCTGGAATCCCATGTGCACTGTTGATCCAGGTGCGTGAATATCTGTCGTCCAAAAATGCTGACCGCTTAATCACAAGCACATTTGCGCCCCGAGCTTATAGTAAATGGGTTTTTTTACCCACTCCTTTGCATTCTAACCACTGTACCAGAAATATCACTAACATTTGGCTCCATGGGGGATAGAGTCGTCCCTGTGATGCTCTAAGAACACCTTTTCAAATTCGGTGCCTTGTTGTTGGGCTATGGGGTCATTTATTAAGCTGAAGATAAAAACAATATTTACAAAAACAAAAGAGCTGACTGCAGCTCACAAAAAACATTTCTTCAAGAAATGCCCATTTACTGGGCCACTAAAAACTTCTTTGCCTTCCAGATCCTGCAACCTGTAAGTGTTGTTTGAAAATACTTCAAGGATCTTGAAAGGCCCAAACCAGAGGGCATCAAACTTACTGTGCTTGCCCCTGTCCTGCCTGGGTGCATCCCATTTGAGTACCAAATCACCCTGCTCGAAATCTTTCTTTTTGCTCTTCCTATTGAAGTTCTGTTTGATATTTTGTTGATGATCGTGGGCCCTGTTCATGACCTGTTCCATGATCTATTGTATTTCCACCATCTGATGAATCCTTCTGACCATATGGTCAGGCTCTCCTTCAATGTCCTGGAGGAATTTCGCCACAGATAAAGCGAGCTGAGTGGGGAAAACAACCTCTATTCCATAAACAAGTTGAAAGGGTGATATTCCCAGGGACTTCTTTGTTGTCACTCGATCAGACCATAACACAAATTTGAGCTTCGAATCCCAGGCCCTTTTATTGTCTTCCAGTAATTTCTTAATGAGCTTGATCAGGCTTTTATTAGAAGAATCTGCCAGTCCATTTCCCTGAGGATAATAGGGAGTAGAGTGAATCAGTGAAATCTCAAATTGTTCACAGAACTTGACCAGAGGCTTAGACCGAAAAGGGGCGGCATTGTCAGTGACAATTTTGCTAGGACAGCGGAATCTGTCTATGACATCTTCCAGGAAGCTGATAATTACTTTGTGAGAAGTGCTCCTAGTGGGGACAACTTCTATCCATTTGGTGAAATAGTCTGTCGCAATAAGGATCCATCTGTGATGGCCACTTGAGGGCAGATGAATTTCCCCAATTAAGTCCAATCCCCACTGCTGAAAGGGCGCTAAAATTACTACAGGCTTTAA
>ML809210.1:207368-232061 GCA_009831015.1 Picea engelmannii
TGCTGGAATACTCAGGGAGTTGGTGCTTCCTTCTAGTGGGTGCTAGAGAAACCAGAGAGTTGGAGCTCTCAAACAAGTTGCAGCTTGTAAAACAGAGGTAGCAGCCTCGCATTGAGTTGGTGCTCAATTGTAAATGATGTACAAAACTGAAAAAGACTGCCTGTCATTTCGAAGAAGAAGAGGTTTTCTCCCTTTATGGGTTTCCTCGTGAAAATCTGTCTCTGTGTGTATTTTATGTGTGACTGATGATCTTTACTCTTACTGTCCATATGCTATATGTTGCTTGATGACACATGAAGAAATATTAATAATTGTTAAGAAGGTATAAAATTGTTTAAGCATATAAACAACTGATTCACCCCCCCTCTCAGTTGTATTAGTATTTCCAACATTCCTTAGAAGTTTGCATGCCATGATCTTTGTGGCCATCTAGGTGGTTATGTCACTGATTCTTTTGATTATGATCCCGCACGAGCCTCTCTATGTTTCATATGTTCTCTTCATTTACTCTTCCAAGGCCTTTTCTTTGGTTTTGTCATCTAAATACTACGCAGGAATTTCACCCATAGATAGAAGACCTGTGATGAACAAAATTAATTCCACGTCGATGGAGATGGGTTCCTCCATCCATAGATAGCCTCCATGGAAGACTGTCATCAACTTCCTGACGTAGTTATTCACTTATATCCCCCTTCCAAAGTGGGGGATCTCCATGAGGTTTAGGATCCATGTGTTTTCTAGGCATGTTTCTCATTACCTTGGCTGCATCATGGGATCTCCAAATGGACCTGTACCTAATATTTCCATGTAGACTTGCTACACAAATTCTAGAAATTTACCAGCATCAACCACATCATGGTCTGAGTATCTTATCCTTTCCACGCACCCTAGTAGGGTCACAAGGGACTACACCCCCTCTGGAATGTGTGGTAGTAAAATTGTTCCATTGGGTTGCTTGTGTGGTGACCACGCCATGGGATGTTTGCCATTTATTCTTACCGATGTGCTAGAGGTCCCAGCCTCCACTTTTCTATATTTTGTGCCCGAATCTGGTTGTTTGGTTATGTCTTCTACCAGCCCTTCATGTTGTTGCATGGACCCTGCCCCAGGTTGTGGTCTCAACTTTTCATCCTTTGTCTACTCGTTGATGTCCCCATTTTTTATGTGGGTTCCTTTGACCCTGGTCGATTTCTGTAGGTTGCCTCTGTTGACTGTTTCATGGCCTGTGCATTGTCATGTGAATCCATGTCCATTTCAGCCATCATTGGGACTTTTACTTCTTCCTCGACCAGTTTTTCTCTCACTAGTTCATCCTGTGGAGAGGGAATTGTGTCAACATCAACGATTTCCTCTCTCTATGCCATTTCTTGCTCTACCTCCACGGTTTTGTGTGGTTCCCTAAGGATGCTTCTGGTTTTCCTTGTGGTTTGGCTTGGTGCGCCAATATTCGGTGCTGCCATAGTGGGTATTGTGTGATTTGTCGAATAGCTTCGACCGATTCACTCTATGCACACGACTGTTTTCATGTGTGCTCGCTAGCTCCATGAATTTGCAATTTCACAATAAGTGTTATTTTTCCCGCGTTTCCCTTTATATAAAGGGTGCCATGAATGTCGTGAAACTTCTCGAAGAATATTCTATGGTTGTGATTAATGCATTAAAGCTTCTCGATTACGCTTCATTTAATTCCATAAATGTGCCAATTCATTCATTTTTTCCCTTACTGTTGTTTTTAACTTTTCCAACCATTGGCCCCTTTTCCAATGCGCTGAACTTTTTGAGTGGGTCATGCATTTTTGCTGTGATTTTTCCTTAGCGCGGGGTGTTTTTATTTATGTCACCCATATGCTACATGCAAAAAAAAATATTTTTGTCACGCTGAGTCCACTCTCTTTGCACACAATATTTCCCAGTATTTTGGTATTTTCTTTCTTTTCTATTTTTGTATTTATTTTTCCTTCTTTTTCTCCTTTTTTTTGTTTTTATCCTTTTTTTATTCTAATCTCTACTATAGTATACTATATACATGTCTCTTCCCACTACATTGTAAATTTTAAGGGTTAGGAGGTCAAATGTCCCTGTACAGTTTCAGTCGACTCTCGTTGATCATTCCTTTCAGTTCTTTTCCTACCAGATCCTTTAGTTGTACAGATCCCCCATATGTGACAGTCTTCACTTCATATGTCCCTAGCCAATGCATTCCAAATTTTCCAGGAAGTTGAAAATATTTATTGTCCTAGAGAAAGACTAGGTCTCCTTCCTTAAAACTCTTCCTCTTGACATGTCTACCATGCCAAGCTTTGTCTCTTTCTTTCTATACTTCCTAGTGAAATCCTCCTAGAATCATTTCCTCTTTCATCTCCATAAGTTGTTTTAACCTTTCCTTTACTACACCTCTTTCTGTCATGTTGGTAATTGCTTCTACACGCAGAGTGGGTACTAGAAATTCTAATGGAACCACTGCTTCCTTCCCATACACCAACATGAATGGTGTTTTTCCTATCAACTTCTTACATGTGGTCCTATATGCCGATAGTATTATTGGTATTTTCAGGTCCCAAACATCCTTTTTGACATTGTAGATCTTTGTCAAAGCATTCTCCAAGATCTTATTGAAGGCTTCCATTGTTCCATTTTCCTAAGGATGGCATGGTGTACTCTTTTGGTGGTAGAATTCAAACTCCTCAAGCAAAGCCCTGATAGTAATGTTGATAAATTGAGTACCTCGGTCACTCATGAAAATCCTTGGACATCCAAATCTAGTGATCACTTTTTCAAACAAGAAATGTGGTGTTGTCTCTGCGTTGTAGTCTTTGATTGGTGTTGCTTTTGCCCATCTTTTTAAGTATTCATTTGTAGTAATGATATATCTATCTCCTAACCTTTTTGTTGGTGGATGGATTGGTGAAACAAAGTCTATTGCCCATTTTTCAAATACCTGCAAAGTTACTTGTGGTCTTAGAGGCATCTCATCCCTTATGTTGGGTTTTCCAACCCTCTGACAGACATCCATTTCTGGCAATATTACTTAGCATATCTATCAATTTTTGGCCACCATAACCCTGTGTGCAATACCTTCTACGTAGTACCTTTTCATACATAATTTCCTCAAGTTATACCTCCATGAGCTTCTGCCATAATTCTAGGTATTTCATGCTCTAATACACACCTTCTAAAAATGTTTCCTGCACCCATATTGTATAAATTTCTTGCAATAATTTGATAGTCTACAACTCTTAATACCAGGTTTTTCTTTTGCGTAGTGCTAAAATCTTGTGGCACAATACATGTACTCAAGTATTCAATAATATCAACAAAATATTCATCAGCTATTTGTACTAAAAATAGTTGTGCATCAGGGAAGTTGTCTTCAAAGTTGGTAGGTCCTTCTCCATTAGTTACCCTTGACAGGTGATCAGGTATTACATTCAGCTTCCCTAGTTTGAATATCACTTCCAAATCAAATTATTGAAATAACAATAGCCATCTACAAATCCTCACCCCCAACACTGGCTTGTTGACTAGATATTTGAGGGAAAAATGATTGGTAAAAACCTTAAAGTGTTTACCCAGTAAGTAGTGCCTGAATTTCTGAAGTGCATACCATGGCTAGGCCTTCTCTTTCTATGGTTTTTTAGTTCTTCTCTAATTATGACAATTTTCTACTTGCAAAGGCTATAGGATGGTCTAAATCCCCTACTCCTGACTGCACCATAATTTCTCCAAGTGCTATGGTCAATGTATCTACATGCACCTGAAATGTATTTTCTCAATATCAGAATACTAGGATAGGTGATGTGACCATTTTTTATTTTAAAGTATCCAAACCTTCTTGACAGTACTCATTCCACTGAAATCCGATATCCTTCTTGAACATTTTTTCCATTGGCACAGTAATATTTGCATACCCTTTTATAAATTTCTTGTAGTATCATGTATTTCCCAGTGTTTCTCTCAACTGGCGCACTGAATTTGGTGGTGGTAAGGTTAAAATGACTGCAATCATAGCAGGATCTACTAGTAATCCTTGTTTACACACTATATGTCCCAACAATATTCCAAAAGGTGTCCCAAAAACGCACTCCTTAATATTCAATGATATCTGACATTGCTTGCATCTCTCCAACATTAGCCTTAACACTTCTACATGGTCCTTTAGCAGACTATATACAGTCCAGTCATCCAGATATACTTCTAAAAAATGATATATGAATTCCTTAAAAGAAGCTATGACTACTCTTGAAAAAATGTTTGGTTCATTCTTCAGCCCAAATGGCATGACTACGTATTGGTAGGATCCCCATTCTATGTAAAAAATAATCTTATACCTGTCTTTTGGAGCTATTTTGATATTATGGTAGCCTGATAATCCATCTATAAATTAATATGCTTCCTGGCCTCCCACATTCTTCAGGACTTCATCTGTGAAAGGGGTAGGAAAAGGATCATGTAAGAAAAGCATTATTTCAGTTTCCTCAGATCTACACAAATCCGTATCCCCCCTTTTTCTTCTCTTGGACTACCATAGGGATTATCCATTCAAATTCCTCTACTATTTCTGTAATACCAGCTTCCAACATTCTATCAATTTATGCTTTCACTTTCTTCTTATATACTAGATTCAGTATGTAAGGTCTATTCCTGATAGGCCTTGCCTCAGGTTTGACAGGTATTTTCATATCTCCTAGCTCTCTTGATATTACTTTCATCTCTATAAAGGTCGTTGGGAACAAGTCATTGTATTCACACAGTAACTCCGTTATTATTAATATTGTTTGTTCATCCCAATAGTCTCCAATATTTGTCAATTTAGGATTTTTAGTTGTCTCAGTGTTGACTTCCTTCACTTTGATTGGTGCAGCAAATACTTCCGACTCCAAAGATGGATATTCCACCTCTCTTTCTCCTTCAATTTCTGTAATCTGAATATTGTGTGGGTCATCTTCATCCAGTGCTTCTTCTTCAACATGATAGCATGATAGTAGTTCTTTGACTATCTGTCTATTTTGTTGTTGATACACTGTCATGAGTTCAACCTCTATTTCATCAATAAATATCACACCTTTTATCTGCGTTAGTGTTGAATCAATGTTGGGGTTCTCATGTTCAAATGAGAAGGTTACTAAAAATTTCTATTGTAATTTTGTCCATTATGTAGTGCCTCTTTGCATCTCTGGGTCTACATTGGGTTTTATGGGATTCCTTGCAGTGTGTGGATGAAGTGATGAGGCCATTCTTCTGGTGGTGTAATTCTCCATCATGTTCTGCACTTCTCCAAGTTTTTTGCGAGTGTTCCTTTCCCATCATACCGCTGCATTTTATTGTTCCCCTGATCTGCACCGAATCTAATGTGTAGTAATCATTTACATTGGTTCCAGTCCTTAATTGTTTATTTATGCACACCCCACCATCTTGCAGGTTTTTTTCCTTGAGTGCAATATCTAGGGCTAAGAGCCTTTGATTCTCTAACACATCCTCTTGATATTTTGTCAGAAATTCCTCTAAGTCATTTGCCCCATGAAAACTGGGAGGTTCTCTTATCTCTGTACCAACCCATCTTACTGTGTGGTCTATTGTTGTGCACATTCTTATGGAGACTTCATGTAATCTTTGTTGCCAATTCTCCAAACCTGTATCTGAGTCAGAATCACATGATGTGATGTAATCTTTGTTTCCAGTTCTCCAACTAAGTATCCCATCTATATTTGGGTTAACATAATATTCTTCACGTGCGGTGGTTCTGTACAACTATTTTATTTCCTCCATATCAAAACCAGTGGGTTATACAATCCTTTCTCCTTCTGAGGGATCTAATGGCGCATTGACTCTATATTCTCCTGACTCAAATGTCATTATCCTTGTCTTCAAATTGATTATGGATTGGCTATCAAATTCCCAATCCAATCCAAGAAATGTTGAATAAGGTGTTGTTCCATCTACTATCTCTATTACTTCAAAGTCTTCCTTAGTGCACACTCCATCCAATTCTACTATCACACCTTTAAGCCTTACAATTGGTAGAACTCATTGTTGATTTGCTAACTTCACCTAGATAGGTGAATATCCTAGTGTGGGTTCTCCCATACAGTGCCATGTATTCTTAGGTAAAACATTTACTTCAAATCCTAAGTCGAGTATAATATAGCCCATATTGAAGTCCCCAATATTAGCATTAAGTCTGAATTCCCTGCTTCACCTCCTTCTTCTATGGAGGTGATTGATTGTTTTCTGCTCTAATTTCCCTTCAACCTTTGTGTTACATATTTCTAGGAGATTTTGTAATATTTTGACAGATGATGGATCCTTTAATAACTTAACACAAGATTGCAGATTTTTTTTTTATGTTACTTGCTTTCTCTAAAGGTTGTGTTTCACTAGTGTGGTCCAATGAGGATGGCATCTCATACATAGGAGAGTTCTGATTTTGTAGTGCAACTGATGTAGACAGAACATTTTTCTTGAGAAACTCATGTCTTGCCTCGCTGAATGTTTCATTTTCTTATCGTGCATCAAACTACTTATGTGGTTCAGTATTCTTCTTCACCCATTGATGTTGCATTGGATCTTGTCTCACTGCATCAGTTCCTATCTTATCTCCTCCTCGTGTGACTATGTTAACATTTATTCCATCGTCCTTGGCTTCTGCAGAAATACACTGAACATTTTGGTTGTTTTGGATCCTCTTGTCTTGGATCTTCCCCAATAGTGTCATACATTCTTTTGTATCATGATATGTTTCACGATAGTACATGCATGTCGCGGGTGGAAGTGGACATTCCCTTGCCTAATGTCCAGGGTGTTGGATTTTGTGACACACTAATAGCCTTATGCCTCATCCAAATCCTCCTCTACATTGTCCTCCACCTCTGTATTCATATCGATCTCCTCATGGTACATTGTACTAAGGTACCTGATTATACTGTGCAGGTGTTATAAATCGAAATTCCACACTTAAGTATCTCACCCTAAGTGTCGCAAGTGTCATAAAAGTGTCGTATGCACCTTGGTAAGTGTCCTCAAGTGTCATATGCACATTAATAAGTGTCATATGCACTTTCCTATGTTTTTATATGTCTTTTAACCCCTTGAAACCATCAAAGAACATTTTCCATGATCCCTAAGTCATATTGGAGGAATAAACCCATCATTTCAAGGCCAAAAACACAATTTTTACTTGAAAAATCGACCAGTTTTTAGGAAATTTTGAAGGGTATCGCCCCCCCTGTCCATGTTGGGGGAGTGATACCCCATATATAAATACCCCATTTACCTTATTTATGGAGAATTGATATAATATCAAATCTCTGTCTCTAACTATAAGGGAGCATTGATTTTGGTTAGAGGAAGATTTGGAAAATCCCGCCTCTTTCTGAAGGCCAAATCAAATGTTATCCTATGAAACTATCCTAGGATCAAATCCTAACCTAAAGGATTCATATCCTCAACTAATCCCAAATCTACTCATGGTGGTTAAGCCTCCAAAGCCTATAAAAGGAGGCCTTTCCAAGGGTGAGGAAGGAATATTTTGGATATCAAACTTATGATCTTGGTAGCATCGTACAAGGGCTTGACGAGGGGAGCTTGGAGGAATGATGCATCATCATCCATGTTTGTAAATATTCTCTTTGGGTTCTCATTTTAATATAATTGGCATATTTCCTTCAATCTTGTGTATTCTTGCATGTGCTTGTCTGTTGTTCTTTTGATCTTTGTAGATGGATTTTTTTAATCTAATATTGTAGAGTAGGAGTTATTTGTTTATATTTGTTGTCCATTCCATTGTAGGTGTCAATTTATGCTAAAGAGTTGGGAGATCGAACTCATATTGGAAGCAGCGAGGACAAACTTTGAAAAAAGGTGCATCACACGTTTTCTCCCTCTCTCTTTTTGATTAGTTAAACTGAATTCAAAGGGATATTAGTGTCCATTTGTGTTTTTATGTCTTGGTATTAGGGGTCTAGAATCAAAGGGAAGATTCTCCTGTCCGCGGGGGAATTATTTCGCAACAGAAATTGGCGAATCCATTGGGGAAGGACATTGACTTGTCTTTCCTTGGATCATTTGAACCTTTTTCATGTTTGATCTTGCTTGGTTTATTGTTTATGAGCCTCCCCTCTTCCCTCTGCTTCATCAAGAAGTAGTCATAGTTACCAAGCCATTCTTTGTTGAATTTTTCCTTTTTACACTTATTTCCAAGCATCTACAGGACTAGCTCTCACCCAGAGTGCCTACCAGGGCATTGGTTATCTGATCAGCGCTCCCCAGTGGTCTCTTAGGGAGTGCTATAGTGATCTCTCTCTCTTTGTTTTAGGGAGCGTTTATCTCTTGTTTTGAGCAGATCCAAGAGAATCTGCCTAGTTTTGCTCATCCCTTTGTTGGAGGTATTTTTCCTAGAGTCTATACTTGTTCTTGTGACTTTGTTTAGGTTGAGGCTATGGAAACTTATCACTCTTTTAGTTGTCTTGTTTGAGCTTGCAACCTTTTCTAAATTGCGATATTGATTCGTCTTGTTTTTCTTGGTTTGGCTTGAGTCTTGTGAAGTGCCTGGTTATCTGACTGATTGAAAAGGTCTTCAAAGGTTTGTTGGTCTTAAGTTACTTTTCAAATCTTTCCTTTTTGAATCATTTGAGACTTTATGCTTACCACAACCTAGCTTTGATTTATATTTCTCGTTGCTCGTTTTGTCAAGACAGTTGAGTGATTTCTCTTTATCCTTATCAATTTTTGGTTTCTTCTCTAAAAAATTTTGTATTCCTTGAATGTTTGTCTATTTTCAAGTCCTTGATTGAGTGAGTTATCATACCTGTTTCTTTTAGTTCATGTTATCCTATGAGTGCATGCTTTGTTTGAAATACCTTTTTCTTTGTGTCTTTTGTATCTACATTCGACTCTTTCATTTTGATTGAAAGTAATGGAGCGTTAAAGGATTTTCATTTGCTTCTTTTAGAATCAAACAAAGAAGATAGTTGCATTCCTGCTTTTGGGTAGTGTAGATAGGTAGATTGCATTTGGGAACTGGGTGTTTTTTTTTAAGAAAGTTGAACCTCTTCTCCATCCCGTATGTAGGATTCATTGAAGAAAAATATTTGCATCTCATTATTCTGCATTATTTTGGACTCAAGTCTAAAACATCATAAGTTTCACTTTCACACCCTTGAGTAAACAACAACCCTAAAATGAACCTCTTATATAATTGGTCAGAAACTTTTATATTATTTGGTAGCGAACCTACATTTGATTAAAGTGTAGGGATTTTGAATAGGTTGTGAGGATAACTTTCCAAATCCATCAGACAAACATAGAATCTTGCTCTAGGCAAAGGTAAATCCAATTGTTCGTATAAGAATAGCCGGGATCCCCCTCTCATGTAGGGGTTAAACATGAGGTCGCATGTGGGAGAGCAACGGAGATTTCCCCTCTTAAGCTTAACCCATGTAGAAGAAATATCATATATTGGGGGTTCTTCCTGAGAAACCACTGGTTTCATTTGGTTTCGGAGCTTCGTGAATCCTGAATCCATTCAGGGTTCTCACTAGTATTATGGTCCAATTGTCTTCAGTTCTCTTGAATAATTTTGGATTTGTTATTCTACCCATACGTTCCTTCCCAACTCTCAATTGTACCTGCCCATAGGCTGACTAGGAGTTGGTAACCTTAGTGGCCTATATTTGTAAGGTTGATATAAAAGGTGATGGTGAAGGGGAGTCTTCATCGTACCTGGGTCAGACGTTGGTCAAAATCACTCGGGATCCTTGGAGGGTACACCCACGAGTAAAATCGTGTGGGAACATGCATCAAGACGTAAGTCCGTTAATCAAGTTACCAATGTAACTGATCCACCCGCTCTATCCCGGCCCCTTCCTATATTTATCTCGCGATGTTGGATTTCAACATGAACTAGTGTTTTCATTGTGGGAAGGTTTGTTTGATTTTTTGCTTCTTATATTTGTAGTGTATGCTATTTTCTTTCCTTTTCAAGTTAGTGTCAATGGCGTCAATTCCTTGGATTACCAATGAAGTAACACCTTTTCCTAAGGAACCTTCTACCTTTCCTTCTTTTGGAAACATTGGTCCTCCGTGGATTGCCACACTGAGTCTTCTGGGACTCACCATCGGGTTACCGGTTTGGTTGTTCCCCACTCCAGTGATATACAATTTTCCCAGTGCTTCAAATAAACTTAATGCTTCGAATGTAAGAACACCTCAAATAAATCAACCTCATGTCAACCTTTCTCCTTCTTCACCCATCAGGTCTCCTTCCCTTTCTCATTCTTCTCCTAGTGAAATCTCTAAATCAAGTAGTCAAGTTGATAAGAAGAAGAAGAAACGAAAGGGGAAGAAGAAGAAGAATAAAAAAGAGACGAAGACTCCAATTACATCAAGTCATGTTGGATCTGAGAAACTAGCTACTGTTAATCGTACTGGGAGTGTTGATAAACTCGAAAAGTCTAAAACGAAGAATCCTAAACCCAAATTCCCTTGTAGGATTTGTAAGGGTGACCACTTTCTGATGGATTTCCCTGGTCTCTGCAAAGTATTAGAAATGTGGTATTCCACATCATTAGCTCCTACTAAACATGCTAGTGACACCTCGTCAACTAGTGACGTTAAGGTTGGTAAAAAGAATAGAACTGTTGAATTTCCTTGTATGTTATGCAAAGATGATCATTACTCTCACATTTTCCATCGTATGGACAAGGATTATTATCTTTTGGAAAATATTAAACTTCCAAATGGTTATAATAATATCTCTCCCAAACCTTCATTAGTTGATTGACTATTCAATCTGGTTCCATCCTTGGTCAGTCCAGTTGATCAGGTGGCCAATCTAGCTTCATCATCAGTTTAACCACTAACCCAAGTAGTTGGTCCAGTTATGTCATCAATTGGCCCGACTCTTCATCTAAAAATTGAAACCCAAATGACTGATCCATCTCCATCATTGATCAGCCCCACTCTTCATATGAAGAGTGCCAAAGTGGTTGATCTAGTTCCGTCATCGATCTGCTTCTGTCATCAATCCTCCCTTGAAGAGTGAAGCCAAAGTGGTCGATCTCCTTCCATCGTCGATCGAACCCACTCCTCATTCAAAGAGTGAGGATGTAGCTCAGGTCTACCTCATTAATATTGATTCACCCAGACAGGGGGCACTCCACCCATCTCAATGGCACCCACTTCAAGCAATCGGATGATTTTTATTAATTAGAATCATTTGACAGAACCTCGTCTTCCTTATTACTTGCCTTTCCAAATCATTGTGCAGGTTTATGATAGGAATATTCCTAACACTATAATAGACGAAGGTTCTTCTATTAGCATCTTATTTGTGAATACTTGGCAAGATTTTGGTTCCCCGCGGCTTGCGCCCGTGACTCAAAATATGTTGACCTTTGAAAGAAGAGTTTGTCAACCTTTAGGGATCCTTCCTCAGTTTCTAGTTACTTTGGGAGGAAAAATGTTCTACGTCGATGTGATGGTAGTTCACGACCCCTTGGACTTTAACCTGCTCCTTGGGCGAGACTATGTATACGTTATGAGATATTTTGTGTCCACTCCCTTTTGAGTGATATCTTTCCCTCGCAATGAAAAACATATTAATGATCGACTAGATTTCATTCATTGACCCTCATCTGATGGTCAACCATCCTCCTTCCCTAAATGGTCCATACATGTCAACGATGTCTGCCCCACCACAGGTCAATTATGTAATGACCTTCCCCATGTGTTCAACCCCGCACGAGAGGGAATCTCTCCCTTCTCCTAACTTAGATCAGTTAGTTGACATGGTCACCTCTTCGATAGGGATATTAGACCCAGATATCCTGACCCTTCATGATGTCGTCAACATGTATTCCTTCCAGAGTGTTTTTCTTCCATCTAGCGAAGATCTCCTAGAATCCATGGTTGACATTTTTCCCTTGACATGTATTCCTTCCAGAGAATTATCCTCTTGGAATCCATGATCAAGCAGATGTTTTGAGCATAGTTTTGTTTCTCTGTGGAAAGCTCGTTAAAAAATGAAATGGAGGTCTTGAGCATAGTTTTTCTTCTCTATGGCAAGCCCATTAAAAAATGAAACAAAGGTCTTGAGCATAGATTTTATTCTCTGTGAAAATCTCATTCAAAAATGAAACAGAAGCTATGAGAATTCTTTTCCTCTCTGTGGAAAGCTCCTTAAAAAATGAAACATAGATATTGAGCATAGCTTTGCTTCTCTGTGGAAATCTCATTAAAAAATGAAACAAAGGTTTTGAGCATAGTTTTTCTTCTCTATGGAAATCTCGTTAAAAAATAAAACACAGTTCTTGAGCATAGTTTTTCTTCTCTATGGAAAGCTCGTTAAAAAATGAAACAGATATCCCGAGCATAGTTCTTTTAATGTGTCAAGCTCATTAAAAAATGAAAAAGACTCAACTCATACCAAGTCGAGTATTTTCACTAGATCACATAGATATCGAGTCGAGTATTTAGCTAAATCTCATAGATGTCGAGTCGATTCTTGCATTAGGTCTCGTATTTGAACCTTCCTTTCATCTGCCTTAGTCAGTTGAACTTTTTTCCTCATCCGGTACAAAAAACAGTGACAATATAAGAGTCGACGAATGAAACGAATCTTAGGGGATCATGTATCCAACCTTTGATTATTGTTGGCACAGGAGCAGACCCAGGGTTCAACTCTAACAGCACACCAACAAGCCCTAACTATTGTCCCTTTTGGCAACACCTGTGAAGCAGATGTAGTCTCACCCGAAGTAGCTATAGGGGGTTGCAGGACACAGGTGTCTACAACCACAGGAAATACAAAGTGGTTCCAAGGAAACACACTTACACAGATCTAGTTATTCTTTATCTTTCTTAAGCCTACTTTGCACAGTATATCTTAGATCTAACACAATAATGCATTTAAAAGTATATCAGAGAACAAAAGAACAAAACAAAAATATATATGTGGTTCACCCTCTCCCTAGGGCTATGTCCACAGAACTGCGCTTATAATTTATTAGATGAAAGCATGCAGTTCTATATGCACTTATCTTGCATATATCTCTCTTTCTTTCTCTTCTCCTCTCTCCCCTCCCTGCGCACCCAGCTGCAGGGTTGATCTTTGCACCCAACTGAATATCTTACAATACAATAATGCTCTCTCTCTCTCATAGCATTTCTCTCTCACAACAACAATAATCACTCATAACATGCACGAATGTTGAATCAATCAATCAACAATAACAAAAACCCCATCCCAGGTCCTCTAGAAATTTATCTATACATTACAATAGATCACCGACAACCTTAGGCCAAAACCTAGGTGTCAAAACCCTAAATACCAAAACCCTAGGTGTCTAAAACCCTAGGTCAACTTGACCCATGTTTTCAAGGCTTCGCCAGCCTGTCTTCTCTTATTTATTACAAGGTGATCTAATCATATATTGGTGGCTTTTTTTGTTTGTTGAGTCGTCCATTATCCATCTTCCTTGATGATCTATCTTCCTCTCTCTCCCCATCCAACGGCTTGCTTTCTCTTACTTCGCTCCATCTTTTCTGCTCTTTTGGTCACTTCGACCCAATCTCAGTCAACTTGTCTTCCACACAGTTCACACTTTGCACTTCTTTCCTTAATATTCACAACCTTCCATGACCAAGGGCCAATAGGCCCCCAACACTCACACGTGACTCATCCCGAGGCACTTCAAGTCTGAACCTTTTGTTTTTCTTCGTCTTTGGACTGCGCGGGGCAGCCTTTGCTTTCTGCTCCATCCCACCCTTATTTCCTTGTGCATGTTGTCTTTTTTGTGTCTGGTACCCAGTTTCAACTGCACCTGGTACATGGACCTTTCTTTTCATGCTTTTACTAAGAATTGCGAGGAATATGGTTGTCATAGTACAATTTCAATCGGCTCCCATTCACCAAACCTTCCTTCCATTCTCCATTCAAAGTTTTCAATTGCGCATCTCCTCCTTCTGTAACATAAACAACCTCATATGGCCCAAGCCAATGTGTCTTAAACTTCCCTGGATGCTTCATGAACTTTTTGTCGTATACCAATACCAAATCTCCTTGCTTAACGGATTTCTTCTTGATGTGTCTATCATGATAGGCCTTTTCTCATTCCTTTTGTACCTACTAATGGAATCCTGCAATAAATCAATCTTCTTCTAGTTCTACCAACTGTGTAAGCCTCTCTCGAATAGCGCCAGTGTCATCCATATCTGTGAATGTTTCAATTTTGATACTAGGAACCAAATATTCCATAGGGACAACTACTTCTAGGACATACACCAACTTAAAGGGAGTCTGCATTGTTAGCTTCTTGCAAATAGTTCTATAGGCCCATAGTATTGTTGGTACTCCCAAATCCCAGTTATCCATGTTTACACTGCAAATATTCATCAGGGTTGTCTCCAAGATTTTGTTGAAGGCTTCGACTGTACCATTCACATGTGAGTGGTAAGGGGTGCTCTTCTGGTGATGAACTTCAAATTCCTGAGTCAAGGCTTCAATAGTATTATAAATAAATGTGTACCTTGATCACTCATTAAGGTCTTCAAGCATCCAAACCTGGTTATGATATCCTCAAATATAAATCACGTAGTTGTAGTTGCACTACAGTCCTTAATTGCTCTTTCTTATGCCCATCTTTTCAAATACTCTGTCGCAGTGATGATGTATCTAGCTCATGTGTGCTTCCTTGGTGGGTTTATAGGTCCCATGAAATCAATTGCCCATTTCTCAAATGCCTACAAATTTATTTGTGGTGCTAGAGGCATCTCATCTCTTCGAGAAGGCTTCCCAACTCTTTGGCATACATCGCAGGCCTTATAGTATTCCTTGGCATCTTTATGTAAAGTAGGCCACTAGAGGCCAACTCTAAGAACCTTCTGCGTTGTTGATTTCCCTACGTAGTGTCCTCCTACAATGCCTTCATTTGCTTCTACTAAAATCAGTGGTCATTATGCCTCCATAACACATCTCCTCGGGATCTCGTCAGGTCCCATCTTGTATAGTTGTTCAGCTATAAGTGAAAAATCTGCAACGTGCACTACCAGTTGTTTCTTATGGATGATTGTATATTCACTAGGTGCCATTCATGTTGACAAGAAATATACTATCATGGCAAAATGATCATCAATCTTTATAATGGCCAACAATTCTGCATCTGGTAGTGTATCCTCCAAACTAATAGGTTCCTCTCCATGCTCCAACCTAGAGAAATGATCAAGTCCCTTGTTCATTCTCCCTGGCTTGACCACAATCTCAAAATCATATTCATGGAATAACAGTATCCATATGCATATTCTTCCCCCCAACACTGGCTTATTGACTAAGTATTTCAATGTGGATTGATCAATGAACATCTTAAAGTGGCCTCCCAACAAGTAGTGATGAACATTCTGCAGTGCGTACACCAGGGCTAAACCTTCTCTCTCGGCGGTAGTGTAATTTATCTCAGTTGTTGAGAGCTTCCTTCTAGCAAAGGCTAACGGGTGGTCAATATCTCATGCTCCTGGTTGTGCTAACACTTATCCTAGTGAAATAGAATATGCATTGACATGCACATGAAATTCCTTGCTCCAATCTGGGAAAACCAGAATAGGCACAGTAACCATTTTTTGTTTCAGTGTGTCGAAGCTTTGCTAACATTATTTTGTCCATTGAAACTGACAATCTTTCTTCAGAATCTTCTCCATAGGTTTTGTAATCTGTGCATACCCCTTAATGAACTTCTTGTAGTATCAAGTATGTCCTAGTGCAGTGTGCAGTTGTCTAACTGAAGTAGGAGGGGGTAGATCAACAATAATGGAAATCTTGGATGAATCTACCAGCAACCCCTGCTTACACACAATATGGCCCAACAACACTCCAAAGGGTGAAAAGAAGATGCACTTCTTCAGATTCAGGGAAATCTGACATTGCATGCACTTATCCAACATTAGTCTTAAACATGTAATATGATTTTGTAATAAGCTAAAAATAGTCCAATCATCAAAATAGGCTTCCAAAACTTTATGTAAAAACTCCTTGAATGCTTCGACCACCACCCTGAAAAAGATGGTTGGTGCATTATTCAATCCTAAAGGCATCATTTCATATTGGTAGGAACCCCATTATGTTACAAATGTGGTCTTATGGCGATCTTCCTTGGAAATACTGATCTGGTGATAACCTGAAAATCCATATGTAATGGAATATACCACTTGTCCTCCTACATTATCTAACACTTCGTCTGTAAATGGTGTAGGGAATGGGTCATGAAAATAGGCATCATTCATCTTCCTGAGGTCTACACAGATCCTTATCTCTCCTATCCTCTTATCTTATACCACCATAAGACTAATCCACTATGACTCTTCAACAGGTTCTATGATTCCTGCTTCCAACATTTTGTCTAATTCAATCTTCACTTTCTCCTTATATTTGGGATTCAATATGTAGGGTCTCTACTTGATTGGCCTTGCATCTGGTTTCAAGGGGATCTTCATCTCTCCCATGGGCCCTTTTATGCCCTTCATATCAATGAACTTTGTTGCGAACAAGTCTTGATATTCATGCAGTAATTATGTGATCTTATCAATGGTGGCATCATCCCAGTAATCCCCAACATTAGCAAGCTTAGGTGCTTTCTCTTTTCAAATATTAATTTTCTTGATTTTGATCGGTTGTCCAATGAAAGGTAGTTCGACTCCTATTCCTTCTACATCTCTTTTTCCTTCCATTTCTACGATGTTCACATTCCTAGGATGATCGTCTTCATCAACATTGATATTGTAACATCCTTGCAGGTTTTGAAGGGGTTCAGTCCATTCATCCTCTTATTGCTCTAAAGGGATGCTAGGTGTCTCCTCAAAGACTTTATGTCTGACAACTTGTAGATCTTGATATACCATGCGATACTGACTTTCAAATAAAAATGTAGCTAAAAAGTTCTGAGTCATACCTTCCCAATCAACAGTGGTGAGGCGTAATTTTGCTTGAAGATACCAATTGATAGGCGTTGTGTCCAATGTGTTGATGAATTTATGCACCCACTGTTCTTGAGGAATGTTTCTCCAGTACTCCTCACATCTTCACACATGGTCCTTCAGGCATCTTTGACCTATGTATCGAATTTTTCATCCTTCAATGTTTTCTGAAAATCGCGTTGTCATCAAAGTGTGAAATCGTATCCAATTTGTGATCTTTTGTTTATGTTTCCCCCACCATCTTGCTGGAGTAGCTTTCAAATCCTCGTCCAGTGCCAACAATCTCTATTGTACTGGTACAAATTCTTCAAATTCCAATAAGAACGTTTCTAAGTGATTTAAACCATCAAATGTGGGCAAGTTACTTACTTATGTGCCAATCCAACGAACTTCCTTGGTCAATTTGGCACATCTCCGCACAGAAACTTCATACATTTTGTTATGTCAGTTCTCCAGTGCTTCTTCTGAGTCTGATGAACATGCGTTGTCACTTCGCCAGCTCAAATTCCCATCTGTTGTAGGATTAATGTAGTAATGTTGTCTTGTTGTTAATTTATATATATTCTCTGGCTCATATGTGCGGTCGTCTTCTCTTATGGGTGATGTGTATCTTCGACCTTCATTAGGATCCAGAGGTGCAATGAACCTAAGGCCATCACCTTCAAATTCCATTCTTCTTTTCTTTAAGTCAACAATACTGGAATTGTTGAAATCCCAATCAATTCTTGACAACGCAGGATAAGGATAGCTAGCATCAACTATCTCAATCACCTCTAAGTCCACAAATGTTCTTACCCCATCGATGTCTAAAGGGACATGCTCCAGCCTAACAAAGGGGATTACTGCCTGCTAATTAGCCATCCTAAGCCTGATAGGGGAATAGATCAACTTAGGTTTTTCGATCAATGCCCAGTTCTTCTTTTTCATAACATTGACCTCCGACCCTAAGTCGAGGACCACATAATCTATATCATAATATCCAACTTGAGAATTAAGGTGTAGTTCCTTATTTTTCCTTCTCTTTTTGGATAGTTGATGTACTTATTTATTCAGTATAGAGTATACCCTTCCTATCTCATACTATCTGATCAAATTTTTTAATTCTTGTATGGATTTTTCATCCTTAATCAAATTAATGCAAGTACATAAGAATTCCATAAATCTTCTTACCTCTTTTCCTTCTCCGGGTGAAGTAGACTGATCAAAGGCTAGGGGAATTCCACATTCTCTCACTTCTGTTTGTGCCTTTGATGAAGAAGCTTGATCTCTTTCAAACTCTTTTCTTGCCTCTTCAAATGTCTACTTCACTTTCTTTGGATCGTACTCCTATGTCTTCTCCACAGCTCTTCCAACTCATGATTCCTCTGTAATCTTCCCTGGAGTCACCCTATCTTCTCCTATAGTAGCACCTCCTATAGTGATAACGGAAACTCTAGGATCCACTCCGCGCGGTTTTGCTGATATTAGTTGTACTTTTTGTTTACCTCCTTTTCTTTCCTAAAGTTTGGCTAACAGCGCAGGACAATCTTCTATGACATGTTCAAATGAGTTGTAGTAACTGCAAGTGGTACAAGGGTTTTGAAAATCCCTTGCCAAGTGACCTAGTTGTATGCAGTTATAACAAATGATCTGTCCTCGACCTTGGACCATGCCTCCTCCTCATCCTCTTACTCAAAATCCACCTCGAGGGTTGAAGTTTCCTCTTCCTGGGGAGTTAAACTGCGTAGTATTTCCTTCTTGTTGTACTTCGCCTTGAATTATATATGTGTCTCTTGATCTTTCATGCAAGAGGTCATAAGCCCTAATATCTTTCTCATCATGCCCCATAGATTTACAGAATGTGCAGTAAAGGTTCGTACGTGTCTGGACATATTTTTGCATGTAATAGCATTCTCCAGGGCAATGTCTATTTCTACATACCTCACCCCAAGGTAGAGTAACTTGATTCAAAGGTCTTGGGGATCCTAAATCCAAGTATTTATGAAATAGGGGATAATTATACTTATCATGACCTTCTGATTTGCATCTGATACACCAAATATATTCTCTTTTATCTTTTCCCTTATCCTTTTTCATATCTTCGACCTGTAGTGATAAGCTAGTTAGCTGACACAAACTTTGACTCATACCTGAGTTGGACTCTCCCATAGGGGTTGATTCTAGTTTCATGGAGATCCCCCATGCATCAGCTTGGAAAGCGATCTTCTGTTGCATCAGAGGGAATCTGATGTGAGGTAAGAGGGAAACAATGAACCATTCTTTATTTTGTTCGTCGAGAATCTAAAAACTCAAATGACCTGTTAGGGTCTTAAACCTCTGATCAAACTCCCAAACAGGTTATGTTACTTTCTACTTGATTTCTTTCAACTCTTTGATGCACTACGATTCTGACTTGGGTTTCTTGAATTCTGTAATCAACACAGTCTTGATCTCATTCAGTGGTTTAGGATGGACAACTCCTTGGATGAACTTCATCTACCAGCTCAGTGCACGGTCTATTAGGTTAGTACTAAACTGAGCTCTCTTAACAGCTTCGTCGGTGACATTCTTAATACTCCATACATCTTCGCATAAGAACCAATGTTGATCATGATCTTTAGATCCATCTCCCCCAAAGGTGGGTAACCTCATCTCATCTTCCATAGATATTCCTAGGGCTCCTGATTGAGTATGCATTGAACCACTTGTACTAGTGCTCTGAGTGTTCTGATAACTTAGGTTACTCTGGTTACTTAATGTTATTAAAACAACAGGAGGTGTAATAGTACTTACTTCAACAGTGTGCGCAGTCCTTGAAGTTTCTAACTCTTCCCGATGAGGTTCTTCAGTCTTCCCTTCTTCTTCCCTAGAAGACTCTGAATGTTCCTCATTTAGTATCTCTTCTTATTATCCACTGTAGAACCCTTCCTCCTGTGTTGGTGGTTCGTGATTATTCTCAAACAAGTCCACCAGAGGAACTTCTCTGAAAGTTCTCCCACTACGCATGTGTCTGACCTCTATGTCGTTGTTGCTATCTGAATTCTTGAACATTAGATTTTTCAATCTGACACACTATTGTATATTTAATATGTTCTTCTCATGCAATAGCATCTTGATCTTCAACTTCGGGAAGTGCAAAAAATTTCTTCTCAGTCCCTTAAAGAAATATCTCTCTACTTGGCTATATGATTATACTTTATCAATAGAAAACTCGATGATATACCCTCCAATGGTACTATCAAAACAGTGATCTACTTCTCTTGACACAGAGTTATCAACTCTCTTGACCTTCTTGATTAGCGTCGACGTCCAAACCATAGGCGGTCTAAGTCTGATCTCAAACTGGGTATATGCTAATATGGCTAGCCACTCACATAGCTCCTTATGAATTCCTCCAAAGAAAATATCATGTATATCAGTAAAGATATAACTTCCCAACCAATCCTATGTGCTAATATTAGGGTTCTTATTCTGAGCTTCAGTGAATTCCTTCTCTTGTTATTCTATACACTTCTGAATCTCTATCTTCGATGGAAACCACCTTCACATTCCCTCAAGAAGATCCTGGTCCTACCAATGGAACCATTTGTTGTCACAGGGGTACACTTAGGGTTCAACTCTAACAGCGTACCAACAAGCCCTAACTACTGGCCCTTTCGGAAACACCTGCGAAGCAAATGTAGTCTCACCCGAAGTAGCTATAGGGGGTTGCAAGACACAAGTGTCTACAACCAGAGGAAATTCAAAGTGGGTCCAAGGCAACACGCTTACACAGATCTAGTTATTCTTTGTCTTTATTAAGCCTACTTTACACAGTATATCTCAAATATAACACTATAATGCGCTTAACAGTATATCAGAGAACAAAAGAACACAACATCAATCACACACAACAACAAGATATATGTGGTTCACCCTTAAACATGCAATATGATTTTGTAATAAGCTAAAAACAGTCCAATCATCAAAATAGGCTTCAAAACTTTATGTAAAAACTCCTTGAATGCTTCGACCACCACCCTGGAAAAGATAGTTGTTGCATTCTTCAATCCGAAAGGCATCACTATACTCTGGTAGGAAACCCATTCTATTGCAAATGTGGTCTTATGGCGATCTTCCTTGGCAATCCTGATCTGGTGATAACCTGAAAATCCATCTGTAAAGGAATATACCTATTTTCCTCCTACATTATCTAACACTTCGTTTGTAAATGGTGTAGGGAATCGGTCATGAAAATAGGCATCATTCATCTTCCTAAGGTCTACATAGATCCTGATCTCTCCTGTCTTCTTATCTTGTACCACCATCAGACTAATCCACTCTAAAACTTCAACAGGTTCTATGATTCCTGCTTCCAGCAATCTGTCTAATTCAATCTTCACTTTCTCCTTATATTTGGGATTCAATCTGTAGGGTATCTGCTTGATTGGCCTTGCATCTGGTTTCAAGGGGATATTCATCTCTCCCGTGTGCCCTTTTATGCCCTTCATATCAGTGAACTTGGTTGGGAACAAGTCCTGATATTCATGCAGTAATTCTATGATCGTATCAATGGTGGCATCACCCCAGTAATCTCCAACATTAGCAGGCTTGGGTGCCTGCTCTATTCCAGCATTAACTTTCTTGATTTTGATCGGTTGTCCAATGAAAGGTAGTTCGACTCTTGGTACTTCTACGTCTCTGTGTCCTTTTGTTTCTATGATGTTCACATTCCTAGGATCATCGTCTTCATCGACATTGATATTGTAACATCCTTGCAGTTTTTGAAGAGGTTCAATCCATTCATCCTCTTCTTGCTCCATCTTGTCCTCCTACATTATCTAACACTTCGTTTGTAAATGGTGTAGGGAATCGGTCATGAAAATAGGCATCATTCATCTTCCTAAGGTCTACATAGATCCTGATCTCTCCTGTCTTCTTATCCTGTACCACCATAAGACTAATCCACTCTAAAACTTCAACAGGTTCTATGATTCGTACTTCCAGCATTCTGTCTAATTCAATCTTCACTTTCTCCTTATATTTGGGATTCAGTCTATAGGGTATCTACTTGATTGGCCTTGCATCTGGTTTCAAGGGGATATTCATCTCTCCTGTGTGCCCTTTTATGCCCTTCATATCAGTGAACTTGGTTGGGAAGAAGTCCTGATATTCATGCAGTAATTCTATGATCGTATCAATGGTGGCATCATTCCAGTAATCCCCAACATTAGCAGGCTTGGGTGCCTGCTCTATTCCAATATTAACTTTCTTGATTTTGATCGGTTTTCCAATGAAAGGTAGTTCGACTCTTGGTACTTCTACGTCTCTTTGTCCTTTTGTTTCTATGATGTTCACATTCCTAGGATCATCGTCTTCATCGACATTGATATTGTAACATCCTTGCAGTTTTTGAAGAGGTTCAATCCATTCATCCTCTTCTTTCTCCATCTTATCCTCCTACATTATCTAACACTTCGTTTGTAAATGGTGTAGGGAATCGGTCATGAAAATAGGCATCATTCATCTTCCTAAGATCTACATAGACCCTGATCTCTCCTGTCTTCTTATCCTGTACCACCATAAGACTAATCCACTCTAAAACTTCAACAGGTTCTATGATTCCTGCTTCCAGCATTCTGTCTAATTCAATCTTCACTTTCTCCTTATATTTGGGATTCAGTCTGTAGGGTATCTTCTTGATTGGCCTTGCATCTAGTTTCAAGGGGATATTCATCTCTCCTGTGTGCCCTTTTATGCCCTTCATATCAGTGAACTTGGTTGGGAACAAGTCTTGATATTCATGCAGTAATTCTATGATCGTATCAATGGTGGCATCATCCCAGTAATCCCCAACATTAGCAGGCTTGGGTTCCTACTCTATTCCAATATTAACTTTCTTGATTTTGATTGGTTGTCCAATGAAAGGTAGTTCGACTCTTGGTACTTCTACGTCTCTTTGTCCTTCTGTTTCTATGATGTTCACATTCCTAGGATCATCGTCTTCATCGACATTGATATTGTAACATCCTTGTAGTTTTTGAAGAGGTTCAATCCATTCATCCTCTTCTTGCTCCAAAGGGAGGCTAGGTGCCTCCTCAAATACTTTCTGTCTAACAACTTGTAGAGCTTGATCCATCATGGGATACTGACTTTCAAATAAAAATGTAGCTACAAATTTTTGAGTCATACCTTCCCAATCAACAGTGGTGAGGTACAATTCTACTTGAAGATACCAATTGATAGGCATTGTGTCCAATGTGTTGATGAATTTATGCACCCATTGTTCTTGAGGAATATTGCTCCAAGCCTCCTCATATCCTCGCACATGGTCCTTCGGGAAGCTTTGACCTGTGTATCAAAGTTTGCATCCTTCAATGTTGTATAAAAATCATGTTGTCATCAAAGTGCGACATCGTATCCAGTCCATGATGTTCTTTTTATGTGTCCCCCACCATCTTGCTGGAGTATATTTCAAAGCCTCATCCAGTGCCAACAATATCTGTTGTACTGATACAACTTCTTCAAATTCCAGTAAGAACGTTTCTAAGTGATTTAAACCATCAAATGCGGGCAAGTTACTTACTTTTGTGCTAATCCAACGAACTTCCTTGGTCAATATGGCACATCTCCACACAGAAACTTCATACATTTTTTTTTGTCAGTTCTCGATTACTTCTTCTGAGTCTGATGAACATGATTTGTCACTTCTCCAACTCAAATTCCCATATTTTGTAGTATTAATGTAGTCGTGTTGTCTTTTTGTTAATTTATATATATTCTCTAGCTCATATGTGCGGTCTTCCTCTCTTATGGGTTATGTGTATCTTCAACCTTCTCCAGGATCCATAGGTGAAATGACCCTAAGGCCATCACCTTCAAATTTCATTCTTATTTTCTTTAAGTCAACAACAGTGGAATTGTTGAAAGCCCAATTGATTCCTAACAGTGCAGGATAAGGACAGCTAGCATCAACTATCTCAATCACCTCGAAGTCCACAAATGTTCTTACCCCGTCGATGTCCACAGGTACATCCCTAGCCTAACAAAGGGGCTTATTGCCTATTGATTATTCATCCTAAGCCTAATAGGGGAATAGATCAACTTAGGTTTTCCCATCAGTTCCCATGTCTGCTTTTTCATAACATTGACCTTCGACCCTAAGTCAAGGACCACATAATCTATATCATAATCTCCAACTTGAGCATTAAGGTGTAGTTCCTAATTTGTCCTTCTCTTTTTGGATAGTTGATGTACTTATTTATTCAGTAGAGGTTCTACCCTTCCTATCTCATACTATCTAATCAAATTTTGTAATTCTTGTATGGCTTTTTCATCCTTAATCAAATTAATGCAATTGCATAAGAATTCCATAAGTCTGCTTACATCTTTTACTTCTTCGGGCGAAGCAAACTGATCAAAGGTGTTAATCCCTAATATTGGCTCATTACCCCTTAATTGGGGCATATTATATTAGTAATCTTATTTTATTTATGTCATCTTTATTCCATTAGTTGTAATTATACCTCCTAGTCTCCTATATATACCAAGAAGACATTTTCATTTGGAACCATCTGGTACTTGAACATTATGTGGGGTAAAAGGAGGTTTCCCCCTCGAAGAGGCTTATTATCTGAAATTATCTCTTTTTCAAGGTGTTGAGAACTTATTATGAGGTTTTTCTATGCTATATTGATATTTGGTTCTTAACATATGGTATCAGAGCTCAAGGTCTTGGGGTTTTCCTGCTACATATGAGACACTGTAGAATTTTCA